>OU964969.1:3136378-3151378 GCA_918808275.2 Dolichovespula sylvestris
TAATCTCTTCATTGAATTTACAATTAGCCGAACGAGCTGATCGAGCGAAATAGCGCGTACGTTGTATCGCGTCCGCTTTTATCGACAACGAGGACGGGTGATGGATGATCGTATGTTAATTATACATATGCAAAGCGATTATGCTCGTCCGTGATGGATGATGGTTAATTGTGATCGAAGATGGTCCAGTAGAATTAATTATTGATTTAGACGTAAACCAATGATAATTAGCATTTTATGAATGAATTTCCACGAAGACATTCAAGTTGTTCTTAATTAAACACATCGTGATTATGAATCGACGAAAATGGAAAGGATTATGCTTTTATGACTCTTACGTTTCCCCCCCCCCTCTCTCTCTCTCTCTCTCTTTCTCTTTTCGTGCGATCTTTACGAGTTCGCTCGTTGAAAATGCTAAATAATAAAGCCGTAACGCGGCGAGACGTTATTGGTCAATGCTCGGCGACGACGTATCGTAAATTATATCGTATTATCATATGTACTTTTACGACGATCTGTTACGGAATATAAAAACGACGTACGCTTAAAAAGAATCGATTATTAAAGGCCCTTATACTTCTCCGTTATATCGTCTTGTAAATCAAAAACGTAACGACTTTACGTTCTTATAGTGAGCATGAAAGAAGGGAGATAGGATAAGCTGACTTTATTAAAAACGAGAGACAAGAACGGTGCTCTGATCTAACGAAAAAGCAATTAAATTTTTCTATCTCTTCCTTTCTCTCTCTTTCTTTCTCTCTCTCTCTCTCCATCTCCTTTTGAAACGTCGAGCAATAAAATCTCGGTCATTAATACAATTCGTTTACTTCTCCGTCGTACTTGTCACGAAGTTCGTTCAAATCGTTATCTCCGAGCATGGGCGAGCCGACATTTAACAAATCGTACCGGTTGGATGAGCGATTAAAGTGTACTACTCGGTTGCACGTACATATTACATTCTTATGAAAGTCCTTCGAGGTTAAAACAAAGAAAGAAAAAGAAACAAAAAAGAAAGAGAAAGAGAGAGAGAGAGAGAGAGAGAGAGAGAGAGAGAGAGAAAATAAACAAAGAAAAAACAGAGGGAGAAAAAAAGAATTGTTACTGGAAGGAGTAACAATTTCTTATATGCACGTTAATGAGCCACTTAAAACGTCCTTCTGATTTCTTAGAAAGTAATTTTGCAACGAAACAACTCTCGTTACACGGTATACGGAGAACATATATTGAGATTTTGATTTTAAATTTCTGATAAAAACACTTTCTGAGAGTTATTATATTCACAATGGCAAATCTTTTGGAATAGAGTAGTATGTACTCAGTTAGTTAGGACTTACCGATCGATCTATCGGCAAGATCGTTCGAAATACGTTAAACCTGGAAGTCGTTTCTCCTAAGATTCCGCATGGCTGCCCATAGTTATGCCACTACCACTAAGGATCGATCTCCACCGACCACCACCACCATCACCACCATCACCATCAATGTGTCCGGCTCGTGCGTCGGTATGCCTAACTACCGCGATACACCCGGCACGAACCGTTTTTATTCAACATACACCGCGTTCCTGACACGACAATCGGTGTTAACCGGTAATTCAGATCTCGGCTAACGGCGGGTAATTTAGACGAGAGTTGAGCGCGCGCGCGCGCACTCACACGATGCGATATCCGATCTCTCGGACGTTCGCTGATTTATCTATCGTGCGAATAGTTTGACCAAATTTATTCCTTTCTCTTTCTAAACTCTAACTTCCTCTCACTCTCTCCTCTCTCTCTCTCTCCCTCCCTCTCTCTCTCTCTCTCTCTCTCTCTCTCTTCTCTTGTCTCGATCGACAAATCGATTTTCCGTAAGGCATAAGTAAGTAATTACTCTATCTATTCGTTTTTTAACATATAAAAGATGCTTAACCATTTCATTTTTATTTCTTCAGTGTTATCACTTCGAATCAATTAGCTCCATATATTTATTACAATGAGATATTAAATGAACAATAAGAAAAAAATTTCTAATGTGTACTATCCAATCCATTTTCGTAAAAAATTGTTGACTAATAGGAACGTCGTGTATTAACAAACTATTGCCCATTGCTCGATTATGATTGGACGAGGAACATTGGTACTATTGCAAGTCGAACGATTATTCTTTCGATTATCAAAAGTCATCTCATAGTTCTCCTTCGGGCATTTCTGGAATCGTCTCTCGGAGAAGTCCTCTCGTACGTTCGGTTAGATCTTATTAATCGCGTTTGAAATTATCTATTTCTTTTCTACTTCTTTTTTTTTAACAATCCACCCCACGAGAAATATCTCGGGATATGAATAAGAACGTATCGTGTGTTTGGTGGTGCCGATAAATGTTCGTCGTTTGTGTTTACTTAGTACAACCCCGTGCGTGTCTCGCGTCGTTACTCGGCGACTCGTTAATACATCCGCCTACCCGGTATCGCGTTCACGATACCCAAGGAAATACTATGACTATCGAATTTCAAACGATAACAACGTGCAGCGAGTGTGAAAGGCGATAGTAAAAGTGAACGCGTGAATGCGATTGTGAACGAGTACGATTGAGCAAATGCTTCTTATTGACGGTTAGAGGAAGAACGCTTCTATAGTTTCATACATTTTTCTTTTCTTTTTTTTTTCTTTTCTTGTTTTCTTTTCCTTTCTTTCTTTTCTCTTTTTCTTTTCGGAACTTTTCGTCGGTCATTCCGAATGAAAAAGATAAAAAGAAACAAGAAATTTCACCGACCGATTTTAACGAGGTTAAAAGTCATTTAATTCGCTTTACGAGAATTAGATTCGTCGGGATAAATATAATTATTTTATGACGATCGATCAAACGATCGATCGGACGAACAAACGAACGAACGAACGAACGAACGAACGGTATCGCACTAGGTTAGGTGCACCGTCGCGGCGGGAAATTCGAAAAGTTTGGCGCGCCTCAATCGACGCGCCGCTAACTGTTCGCGGGGGTGCGGAAGGTGGCGTGCGTTTCGAAAGAGAAAGAGAGAGAGAAAGAGAGAGAGAGAGCGAGAGTGAGAGAAAGAGAGAGAGAGAGAGAGAGAGAGAGACTACGTCGACGTCATCGTCGGGAGAGTAGGTTTCGCTGTGCCAGACGTCGCAAGTATTCGCGGCGTGTCGCTATCGCCGTGCGGACGCGTTCGCGTGCTTTGGTAGACGCTTACTTTCCGGTCTAATCGAAGTTAGAAAGTAAGAAAGAATAAAGGGAAAATTAAGGAAAAACGAAAGAAAAAAACAAAAGAAAAGAAGAAACAAGGAAATAAAAAAAGGAAAGCATTAGGATGCATGAACTCGTTACGGTTGACAGATGCCGAATCGTTGTCGTCGGCCAGTTTGTCTTTATATTTCGAAAACGACCTACTGGCCGGTCTTCTAAACGACGCTTTTGTTTACCGCGACGGTAGGTGGCGCGCGTGCTTATTAAAAGGTAGAGGGGCTATAGGGTGTAAACGTATGACCCACGTCGCGTGCCACACGCTCCTCTTGGCTCTATATCTTTCTCTCTTTCTCTTTATCTCTCTATCTATCTATCTCTCTCTGCCTGTCTCTGTTTGTTTCTGTCTGTTTGTTTCTCTCTCTCTCTCTCTCTCTCTCTCTCTCTCTCTCTCTCTCTCTCTCACTCTCGCGCGCGCGTTGTCTTTCTCGTCTAGGAGGTCGCGTCAGCCTTCTTATCCGCGCACCTTCGAAAAGCGCGTTTCGTGGCCGACGCGTAGCCGAGTTAAGTCTACGATCAGTACGATTTCGCGCGTGCGACCGCGACAATCGCTGTCTCGTAGTCGCCGGTTCGACGAATATATAATCTCCTCGTTCTTTCAGAACCTTTTCTAATTATTCCTCTCTCTCTCTCTCTCTCTATCTATCTATCTTTCTGTTTCTGTGTCTCCTCTCTCTCTCTTTTTCTCTCGCTCTCTCTCGCTCTCGCTCTTTAACTCTTCTTTTTCCATCTTCATTCTTCCCTCTCTCTCTCTCTCTCTCTCTCTCTCTCTCTCTCTCTCTCTCTCTCAGCCGTGTCACGTGCGTCCGAGTATACAGTCGCATCCCTCCGCGCGCCGATCGTCCAAGCCACCTTAGCCATCTGATCACGTGGACCCACACCGTGGACACCGAGTTCGTTCATTCGTTACGAATCGTGTTGTCGTAAACATCAACACCCAAATTCGAGTGTGTTCACGTTGAAGAATAAATACGATGAGTTTAGCCCGGCCCAGTGGGATTCTTTTTTGAAGAGACGCGCGCCGACGTTGGAGGGGCGACCGGCATCGATTAGGTGAGTGAGAAATGATTTCTTCTTTCATTCCTTTTCTTTTCTTTTCCTTCCCTTTCCTTTTCCGTTTCTTCTTTACTCTCTTCCATTTCTTCCTTTCATTCATTCGTTCGTTCATTCATTATACGAATGAACGTCCTTTCGAAAAAAAAAAAGTAAATAAATAAATAAAAAGCAATAAAGGAAGGAAAAGAAAAGGAAAAAAAAAGTCATACCGAAATGAATTGCGATCTCAATGGATCAATAGCTGGTATGCATTATCATTGAATAGTAACATGCAGGTTGCGAAAATCGATCGGTATCGTGAAAAATCATCGAACGTTTTTCTATCTAGCAACAATGAGTAGCGTTTGATCGTTGAGCGTGAAAGGGTATGTTGCCGGACCTTCGAACGGTTTGTGCACGGTGCTTCGGAGCCAGTACGATGGAAATTCTCATGGAACATTACACTTTCTCGAGACGTAATCGTGTGCTTTTTTGTCGTGCGAGAAAAAACTATCTGTTTTCTTCCTACGTTGGCTCTTGGTCGTCATCGTTGTTCTCTTGTAGTTCGTTTGTCGTACCGAACGTTCTGGCTCGGCAAGATCGACAAACGTCTCTTCTTGGCTAATCGAGAAATTTTCTTATCGTCTCATACAGGGACAGTTATTATTTATTTATCTATGTACGTATATATCTATGCAAATGCATTGAAAAGTAGGTAATAAGTTAATGACGACGTGACATCTATTCGTATTTCTCCGGTTAACGATGACGTATCGATAAAAAAAAAAAAAGATGAAGAAAAAAGAAAACACAAGAAAGAAGAAAAGAAGAGAAAGGAAAAAACGATCTTCCGTTTATCATTTTGAAAATTGTCGAATAAATTTTATATTTTTATCTATGCCGTAAGATTATACGGAGATAGAGCCAACGGCGATGAGCGGAAGTACAGGCTGCCGATAGCGGAACACGAGGTGAATATGTAGCCGCACGTACAAGTACATTCCTACGAGAAAGTTTAAAACGATGTAAGCTTTTGAAACTCGCGCCGTCTCTCCTTACGTATATTACCATACGCTCGAGTCAGCTAACTCTCATTCTAATCTAATGAAAATAACGTTCCCCATAACGAGAACTATGCATTATTATGAAATCGTCACTCACGGCTAAAAGAACTCCGTTGATTTATTTCCGTTCGTTTATTAACGATTTAATCCGATTTTATTTTAACGTCAGGAACGTTGTTTCATAAAAATAAAAAAAAAAAAAAAAATAAAGCAAACACGAAAAGAAAAAGAAAATAAAGTTCGTACTTACATACGTTTTTGTTAATAATTCTTGTTAAGAAAAACAAGTTTAATTGATTTAAAGAGATTTAACGAGAGGATTCTCGTTTTTTTTTTTTTTATATCCCGACTGTTTTATTTATCGATAAACAATTATTCGCGGTATTTGCCGATATTTATAACGGTCGATGTTCCTTCGAAAATATCGGACTCTTCTAAAGTACTTGCTCACTTAGAAAATGTAGATACACATAAACACGACGACCAGCAGCGAATATCTACGCGGTCTATCATTATCAACTTCGTACTTCGTTTCCTCCGTAGCTTTTTATTACGATAAACTTTACCGTTCGTATCGTTCTCGTTCAACGACGACAGCTATGATCTCGGAAGTACTATTGTCTACGATCATTCGACAATTTTTTTCCTTGTCCCTCTCTCCATCTCTCTCTCTCTCTCTCTCTCTCTCTCTCTCTCTCTCTCTCTTTCTCAAGCAAAAGACTTTTTTTGAATGAGAAGATAGCATTGGTGATAGACAAATAAAAACGATTCTTATATTTGATTTCAATGATTGATTCCTTCCATAGCTTTGATTTTTCTCCCTGATATTTCTTCGTCGATCTTGAAGTAATCAAATATCGTAATCAAAAAACGGTGCATGCATTAAACGACGTAGAAAGATTACGGGAGTTAACGAGCCAGAATAAATCCGTACGAATAAGCTGTTCTTCCCACTGTTATCTTTTCGATGAAAAAAGAACTATTGACGTTAATCGTCGTCTCATAGCAACGAACGACTGAGACGTTCTCTTATCAGATAATCGCTTCCTTCGGACTTATTCTGGTACTTCCGTTTGGAAAAATGAAAACTGAGAGACACGAAGAAGAGAGAGAGAGAGAGAGAGAGAGAGAGAGAGAGAGAGAGAGAGAGAGAGAGAGAGGAGAAACACGTTTGTTATCACCTTTCGAGCTAATAATGTTATAACTGTTTAAGAAGAAATAAAGACATATCAGACAGTAACAGTAACAGAAAGAGAAAGAGAGAGAGAGAGAGAGAGAGAGAGAGAGAGAGAGGGAGGGAGGGAGAGAGAAGGAGGACGTTTTTTTTATCGAAAAAAAGGGAACGGTTAAGGAAATGTGAAAAATAATCGCGATATAATTCGGAGCGTAAGTTTACGTGGTCTCAGCTTTGTCGTTCGAGCGAACGACTCGCTATCGAACCATTCCGAGAGGAGAGCGCGAGAAAGATAAGATAGCACGAGCAACGGTTATCGACTCGGCTTTACGTTCCTTGGTTCACCTGCGCGTCCTAGGTATATCCTTATCTAGGCCTTTTATCTCTGACCCCTGCACCGTACGGCACATGGTCCGATATCATGTGTGCGAGAGAGAGAGAAAGAAATAGAGGAAGACAGAAAGACACACAGAGAGAGAGAAAGAGAGAGAAAGAAAGTAAAGGTATTTCGTAATTTCTCTCTCTCTCTCTCTCTCTCTCTCTCTCTCTCTTTCATTCTCTCGTTCTCTCTTTTTACTCATTCTTTCGACGATATGCACGACGATGCAAACCTCGTAACGTCTACATCGAAGCTCATCGGACCCACCCACTTCTGGAAGCGAATCGTTCCAATTTACAGAGAAGAATTTCTTCTCCTACTTCTTACCTCGTCCTAGAAAGATTCCATCTTGGATACAGGCACGGCCACGCCTTCGTAAAACAACGATGCCTGCGTTGAGATCTCTGCTTCTTTCCTCGATCTCGAGGTTATAGATCTCTTTCTCTCTCTCTCTCTCTCTCTCTCTCTCTCTCTCTCTCTCTCTTTCTTTCTTTCTCTCTTTCTCTCTCTATTTCTCTCTCTTTCTCTCTTCTAAAGATCGATATCGACGTTCTGAAAATTTGTCGTTCTAAAAATACATAACTAAGAAAGAAATATGTCTATATATATATATATATATATGAATGACCGATCAGCGTGAAACACCTGATGGAACCTTTCTTTTGCTTTTCTTGTCTGCTTAAATCATCACGATCGCCCTGCTTCGAACCAACGTCGTTGAGAAACGGCATGAAATAGAGAAAAAGAGAGATAGAGAGATAAAGAGAGAGAAAGAGAGAGAGAGAGAGAGAGAGAGAGAGAGAGAGAGAGAGAAGGTAAAAGAAAAAGAACGCAAAGTCATTGCTCCTGATGCTTCGCATACGAATCGGAATTCGAGCGAGATTATCTCCGAGCGACATTTTCGCGCCTCTTCTTTCACCTTATCTTTTTTTTTTTATTCGTCTTTATCGTCGTCTTCTCTTTCTCCTCCTCCTCCTCCTCCTCCTCCTCCCCCTTCTTCTTTCCTCTTTTTCTTC
Source organism: Dolichovespula sylvestris (assembly GCA_918808275.2). Classification (NCBI taxonomy): domain Eukaryota; kingdom Metazoa; phylum Arthropoda; class Insecta; order Hymenoptera; family Vespidae; genus Dolichovespula; species Dolichovespula sylvestris. Next base: position 3,144,284 of record OU964969.1, read on the forward strand.
ATGTTTTGTGTGGCACGTATACGAAACTTCCGTCATCGGCGACGTTCCTCGTCGCGCTTCGACGACGTCGCAAAAATCATCTCCGCTCGGCTGGAACGCTCGTAACCGCGTCCACTAAAGCGTTTCTTGCGTCGTCCACCGCGTGTACTTTTCTTCGAAGTTCGCGACGACGCGTCCATCGTTTTCTATAGATAAATATCCTACGTAACTGCGTTACTTCTTTTCTCTTTTTTCTTTCTTTTCTTCTTTTCTTTCTTTTTTTTTTTTTTTTTTTTTTTACTTCATCCGTGCGAACTCCGCTTTCCGTAAGAGGAACGATCGAATAAACTTCCCTTGTACCTTTTCTCTCTTCGTCCATTGAAATCGTTCCGTAAGCGAGGTAGCTCGAGCTTCATAACTCTTTCGTCGATCGAACGAGACCGGGAGTGATAAATCAGAGAGTACTTTGGTATTCTCAGCTTCTCACGGATACATCTATAGTATTACTTTTTCTTTTTCTTTTTCTTTTTGCGAGGAAAACTTTTCGTACGTATAGTGTATGCTACTCCGAACTAGTTCGTTGATACATACATTTATACGCGTGTGCGTGTGTTTGTGTCTGTATGTGAATATATATTACAAACGTGTGAAGGTACTTACGAGTGTGCGTAACATGCAAGTCCCTCTTTTCGTCTCATCCTCGACACCACGCGGAGAAAGAGGACGGCCCGTGTTGGTATACGTGTATGGCGGCCGGTAAACAAGAGGGGCAGGTGGAAAAGGTTGTGCAACCTGTTGCTTCGTTGCTGGAACGAGGGACGAAACGGTAGGATGAGAGAGAGAGAAAGAAAGAGAAAGAGAGAGAGAGGAGTCGTTCGGCTTTGCTCGCGGCTCGGCATGAGACGTCGACGGTGCGCACACCACCGAAGAAACACATTCTGGCCTTTGGCTATGGCAATCACAATGGGGCGAGACTCTACCCTCTTCTTCTTCTTCTTCGTCTTCTCCTTCTTCTTCTCCTTCTCCTTCACCTTCTTTCTCTTTCTATACTCTTCGCTTCCTCCTTTGGATGCTTCTACTGTTGGCTTCTTCGTCATCATCTTCGCCCTCTTCTTCATCTTCTTCTTCTTCTTTTTCATCCTCTCCTTCTCTTCCTTCTTCATCCTCTTCGTCTTCTTTTACTGCTGCCGCTACTCTTCTTCCTCTTGCCGTAGATCTTCTTCCTCGGCCAGCATCCCCGCCTTCCTCCTCCCTCGGACGTCGTACCCTTAGGGACGCGATTCCGATCTGACGCGATTTGCATAATTCCGGTATCCCCGCCCAGACGTTCAGCTGCTCAATTATTAGCTGGAATTTAAGACGTGTTTAAGAAAATAGCTCGAGATTCGCTTCGGCTTTTCGCTTCTCGCTGCCGATTCGAAGGGCGGCGTCCTCTCCCCCTTCCACTCCTCCCGCCTGTCTTTCCTTTTCTTCATATTTTATTTAATTTATTTCTTATTTTTTCTTAATTTTCTTTTTCCTTTTTTTATGTTACCGACGGTCGATTTCGATCGAATGAAAAATTTCAACGAGGACGTCATCAATCGATGTCTTAGAAAATCATCGTCGATAAACCTGCCTTGTTTAATTAACAATCGCTACCATAGTACCGATCACCAGTACTCGTAACCTTATCACGAAACATGTTTTTATCGAGCTCTCGACGATACGGTAACGAGGCACCATACTTACGGATGTCTGTGCATTATTCTTTTCGCTCCACATTTTCTTTATAACGATCTACTGATTTAATAGCTTGTTCCATGATTTAAATATCTACGCTTCGTTACCCAGCCAACGACTGTATCTATCATAGTCTTGCTCGATAATACGGCTCGGATCTTAAATGGAAAACTTCCAATTGGATCTGTGTAGTTCGTTTACGTTTAAGAAACGCCTTGCGTGTGTCGTTAAATTAACGATAGCATTGTCGGATTGGAAATTAAAATTAATACGTAATAGTACGTTTATCAATGGACTTACGTTGATCAATAATCTACGAAATATATAGAATGTGATATTTTGAAAAATATTATCATTTTATTTCTTTATGCGAAAATTCTATTCATCGAAATTCGTTGGAAATGCACCCTTAAGCTGTAAGTAAGGAGGAAACAGAATATGGTAAGATAGATAGATAGATAGATAGAGAGAGAGAGAGAGAGAGAGAGAGAGAGAGAACTAAGAGGGCGAGGCTCATCGCATCGGTGTGCTCTCTTTAAAGGCGTTGGGCGTTCACCCCGACCTCGCCATCCCGGTGCAACTGGTTCGAATGCATATTGCATAGTGCAGAGGTGCACTACTGGTAGCGTCCCTCTCCATCCTTTGCTTCTTCACTCCACTCTTTTCTCCCTTCTCTCTCTCTCTCTCTCTTTCTCTCTCTCTCTTTCTCTTCGCATACTCTCGCCTAATGGAGCTCGCAACGACATATACAGCACCAAACCTCGTCCTGGCAAGCTGTTCCTGCTGCTCGTGGTGGGCATTTTGACATTTACTACCCGACTGCTACCGCTCGGGCTTTCGCAGAAACGATGCGCTACTCCTCTCGTATCGACGAGCCGATACGAAACGAGCTGCGTGCCACCGATATCTTCCCTACTCTCCGTTTCTCTCTTTATCTACGATCGAAGAGAGACAGAGAGAGAGAGAAAGAAAGAGAGAGAGAGAGAGAGAGAGAGAGAGAGAGAGAGAGAGAGAGAGAGAGAGAGAGAGAGTAGATCGTCGTTGTTCAAAGAAGAGGAAAGATAGAGTAAAAGGAGAAATAATACGGCTAATATGTTCACGGCTTTCGCTATTCCCGAAGTGGGCGTCGATAAAGGAGAGGAAGTTTAAAGAAACTTCGTAGATCAGGTATTGTTTACAAATTTAAACGTTGTAACGCGTCGTCATCAACGGCTCGCAGGCGTTTCAGAAGCAACGATCATTGACGAGACTCAAACTAGTAAAGAGAGACAGTGAGAGAGAAAGAGAGAGAGAGAGAGAGAGAGAGAGAGAGAGAGAGAGAGAGAGAGTTAGGTTAGGCTTATCATCGTCGCATAAAACAAACTCGAGCTCGCCGTTTTCGAACAAAGGGCTTTTGTCTCTTCTTAGCATAAATATTCTTTCCTTCTACTTACTTACACCGGTATTACGTGCCTCCTTTTCCATTCACCACCCCTTCTTATTCCTATTCTCTATTTCTCTCTTTTTCCCTCTCTGCCTCTTACCCATTGCCAGCGCTTTCCTTTACCTCTGCATCTGTTGCTGATTGCCCGTACCAACACGGTGGCTACAATTTCTTAGTTTATTCTCCGTCTCGCGCTAATGGATACGGAGGGATGCGGCGGTAGCAGCCGCCTCTACGGATTATCGCATAACAGAAGCGAAGGAAAGCCGCGCTGGGTGGGTGGAGGAAACGAGTAACCATTAATGGTACGGTACGCTCCGCCGATAGGCCGCTTTTGTTTTATCGATACAATTGCATACCGTGAACGAGAGGAAAAAGAGAGAGAGAGAGAGAGAGAGAGAGAGAGAGAGTACACGTAAACCCGTGTGCCGTACCGGTGGGTAATGGATGCTCGCCGATGCACACGTGGCTGCCGCCACTGATGCCGACGATAAAACCGGTATTGATCTTCGAACTTGCCGCATAATACTCTCATTTTCTCTCTCTCTCTCTCTCTCTCTCTCTCTCTCTCTCTCTTTCTTTTTCTATCTCTGTCGGTCCAACCAACGGCTTATTGTTTTTCCTTTCTATTTTTTCAATTTAGTCCTCCGATAAGTTTCGGGATGATTAATAAAAAATGACGTCTTTCTTAGAATCCATCGAAGTTTTAATAATATCTTATTATGCGATAGACTTTTTATCACAATGTATAAAAAAACGACAGAGAGAGAGAGAGAGAGAGAGAGAGAGAGAGAGAGTCAGAGAGTAGAAGTCAATGTACTCATCTAAAACGAAGAATAGGTTTACCTTTTTTTATCTCTGAATAAGTCTTACGCATAGATATAATATTTTCGGAGAATCGTAATCGTAAGTGACCCGTTGAAGCACGATCCTTACACGGTATCGACGCGTATGCCTCGGGCGACGAGCGCCTGTTCTGTTTTCTTTTTATTTTTTTTCTCTCCTTCTTCTTCTCTCTCTCTATCTCTCTCTCTCTCCTTCGAAAAGAAGTCCGAAAGAAGTTCGGCGCAATTAATGGCTCTCGCGAATTTACATACGTCGGCGATCGCCCAGGATAAATGAGCAGAAGTTCCATACTAAAGAGAAAGAGAAAACGAACTTTGCGGATAAAGCAATCACGTAAATCTCCTGATCCCTGTGTTAAAAGGGAACGCGTTTGTACTCTTTCTTTACATTTTAATCAACATATTTAAGAGGAGCTTTCCTTTCTCTTCTTTTCCTTCCTATTTTTCTCTCTCTTTTTACGTTTCCTTTTCTTTTTTTTTTTTTTGTCACGGAGACAAATAGAATTTATTATTATTTCTCCATAGAAAATTTCCAATGTCTTTTATTTATTCATCCTCGAACGATGCTACAACTAAATTCGTTGTTTCATGCTCGTCGTAAGAAAGATGCACTGATGGGTGGATGAATGGATGAATGTATGGATGAATGGATGGATGAATGGATGGATGGAAAAGGTAATAAAAGAAAACAGAAAGAGGAAAAAAAGAAAGAATGAGAGGAAGAAGAAAGAAAAAGGGAGTAAGTTTGAAAAAAACAGCGTGAGGAAAGACGAAACGCGAATATATCCCAATCGACGAGACACGTCAATACCCACCGGCTTCGAGAAAGAGAGAAAGGACCACCTTGCCGCAGGGCTTGAGAAAGACTGAAAGAAGCTTACCTTACGGAATGGTATACGTTTCTACCTACCGCGGTTGAGCTGATTGCGAAAATAAACATTCATTATTGTAATTACTTTCTGCGACGTGGCCCATGCCGAGAGCCACGATCTTCTCGAACCTGACGTGCCTTGCTTGCTTGAGAAAGAAGAGACAGAGAGAGAGGGAGAGAGAGAGAGAGAGATAGAAAGAGAGGGAGAAAGACAGAGATAGAGAGAAAGAGGAAGAGGAAGATAGAGGGAGAGAGAGAGAGAGAGAGAGGTGGTACGAGCGAGACAGAGGACAATCTGTATATCTGTAACGAGAGTTTCATTGACATGGCCGTCTTCGTTGTTGGTTGGTTGTACCCGTGGCGGTTTAATTACAAAGTCGAACCGACGATTCCTTCATTAGCAAAAAGGAATCGCGGACTCTTACAGCGAGGTAAAACGAATTGTCGTTTGCATCCACGACCGTCCACGTGATTGAGCGAGCTCTCTTACGAAAAAGAGTGAGAGAGAGATAGAGAGAAAGAAAGATGGAGATAAAAAGAACATAAAAAGGTAAGAAAGAGAGAAAGAAAAAAAGGATGGAGATAAAAAAGAAACATAAAACGATAAGAGGGAGAGAGAGAGAGAGAGAAAGAGAGAAAGAAAAGAAAAGGATACCGTTTTTTCGATCAATCTTGATATAAATCCTCCGAAGTCCTTTTCTTTCTATATCTTTTTCTATTTTTTTTTCTTTTTTAGAAGAAGGAAGAAGACATTGAAATCTTTTCCAGTTAATTCATAATTCGACTACGATCGATCCGTAGGAGGACGGAGAAGAACGTTAGAGACATTTAGAAATTCGTCGAGCTTTCAACGGTTTGTATACCGAGAAAGGAATGAGAAATTATTAGAACGATCATTCAGGATTAAGCGGAACGACGTTATTCAAAAGCGTCTCGAATTACACCAGACAAAATGGGTTCACATTAATGTCATGTATCAGCAATGGGTGATATTTAACATAACGAAATATTAACGATTAGAATTGAAATATTTTCTTGTCAATCTTGGGATCAACAATGATATTTTTTATTTACAACAATGTTAATCATATAGCGTGAATTAAATCAATCGAATTAATTATTCTTATTATCTAAGTAATTCTTATTATCGTGAAATTATTGTTGTTGTTGTGTTTTTATCTCTTTTTTTTTTCTTTATGTATACTTTGACTATTACAATATTTATAAATTAATCGGGACGATAAATGTGCGATAAAAATAATTAAGAATAAATAATTATTCGGTAACAGTTAGTCAGTGATTTACATCATTTTTTTACAGAATTTCATGACGATACACTCTGTAGAGGCATAGCATTGTCATTAAATCGATCATTTTATTCGTAGACAGTCCATAAAATATCGTACCATTTCGCAGAACTATTTTCGTTCAACTTAAACGTCGTTTTAACATATGAAATTGCAACAAGGATATAATAAAGTTTATAATAAGAAGAAACATTAATATCACGAGTATGAAACATTCAATTATCTAATCATCGTCAATCGGGCTAATAATAATCGAATAAATAATTTAATCATATCGTATGATTAACATTAATAGTAAATAAAATAATTAATTCTTTAATCAAATTCAATATTTCCCATTAAGACTCTCGTATATCGTGTCGTATTATCTAACCCATTAAAAGGTATTGAATCTACGATAAGTAGAATCTTTTTCACCTCACTTTCTCTTTCTATACGGATGAATTCAATCGAGATATCGAGTACGTATAGCTGGCAAGTGATCCACGAAGTCATTAGACGTGGGAAGTTCATATGCGCGATAGAAAGAGACGAGGAAAGATCGAGATATGGGAGACGATTAAAAAGAGAGAAAAAGAGAGAGAGAGAGAGAGAGAGAGAGAGAGAGAAGATAGAAAAAGAAAAAAGAGAAAGAATACGTCGGACGTGGTCACGATGCCGGCATCTCCTTTGCATGTATAATAACGGTCGCTTTTGGTGCTCACATCGAATACGTTCTGACGGATGAGACTCGTACGGTGTACTGCGCCAACCTTCGAGCGACATTCTTCTCGTACGAGTATAATCAAGATCGACGGTCCGTGCAATTAAAAAAGAGAGCCATCGAGGGCTCGGTGAACCGTACTCTTAAATCTTCTTTCTCTTCGGAAGGAAGAGACGGGAGCAGACTCGTGAGAAATAAAGAGAGAGAGAGAGAGACAGAGATGGAGAAGAAAGTTTGAAGATTCG
>OU964969.1:3156378-3218878 GCA_918808275.2 Dolichovespula sylvestris
AAAGATCGCGACAGGCGGAGATAATAAATCTTATCTCACTAGTGCGTACCGTCTCAGCACCGTAACAGCCGTCTTCTCTCAAAAAAGAACTCGTGTACAAGGTAGATCTTAGCGAATTTGAGAGAGAGAGAGAGAGAGAGAGAGAGAGAGAGAGAGAGAGAGAGAGAGAGACGACAACGATTATGCTTTCGATGCGCCGTAAAGTCGATCGCGGTACCGAAAATGTTGAGGGCAGGGAGGAAGAGGGTGGGTTGGTTTGTTGGTTGGTTTGGACGACGGGGTGACGTCAAGCCAAGCGGGCGAGGCTATTTTCGGAGAATCTGGTGAACAGATAGAGGGAGAGCAAGAGAGGTGGAGAGGTCGAGTCTCGCGAGACGAGTTCGGGTCAGCTTCCCTCACCCACGCCACCCCTCTTTTTTTTCTTGGCCGTTCTCCAAGGTATACCGTCGAGCGCGATAACGCGATACATGCTCTCCCTCTCTTCTCTCTCTCTCTCTCTCTCTCTCTCTCTCTCTCTCTCAGATATTCTTTTAAAAATTATTTTCGAACGTAAAAAATAAATTGAACGAGAAGAAGAAGAAAAAACAAGAAAAAAAAAGAATTCGTTACTTCGAATAATATTTACATAATACGTTCAACGACATGGCAGACAAGTAGTTATTCCACTTTTTTTTTTTTTTTATTTTTTACTCTACTTCATATCTATTAATGAATATTTTCTTCGATATTTTTATAATGAACGAAGGATAGATAGATAAGCCACACGTACGCGCACGTTCGTACCTAGGCGTTAAATTATAAACAAGCTTCATATGTTGATATAATTTGTTACAATTATAGTACGAGCTCGTGTATTACACCTAAAATAGAATATATTTTTGTAATTGGTACCATCTTGTATGTATACCTGTCTACTACAATCGATCGGTTCGGTCGACTGATACGAAACGTTCAGATGAAGAAACGTCACAGAACTGAAGAAACAAATTGATGTCGATCGAGAGCTGGAAACAACGATTTCTCGAAAGCACGTCGGAACCTTTCACAATGGGAAGAACCTTCCTCTTGCCTTTCTCTCTCTCTCTCTCTCTCTCTCTCTCTCTATTTCTTTTTCTTCATTGCTCTTTCTTCTCGATTCACCAAGACGATTCTCAAACATCGTGGGAGCTTTCGTGCGCATCGAACAAATTTCTATTGCCATTATCGTTTGAATTATTTTAACGGCGGGCATCGAACGTTTTGCGATTTCGCAATGACGAAATATCGTCATTATTCACGTTTCGTTAGACGAGGAATCGCTAATACGTAAACATTGAACGAAGGGAAGGAGGAGAAATAAGGATAAGTAACGGAAAGAGAAGTCTGGTAGGCTTGATGGAAATTCGTATTTAACGAAAGGCACGTACTTACTTACGCGCAAAAGCGCGAGCGCGCGCGCGCGAGTGCACGCGAGAAGATCGGTGACGCAAGTGGTGTAATCGTTGCTAATATCTGCCATGTACCGGGTGATTACCGTATTTCATTGCGACGTAGCAATAAAATACATTCGTATGGAGAAGAGGAGGCTGGAAAGCGTACAGGGCGTTACCATCGGTTCTCGCTCCGCCTTTGTCGTATTCTTTATTCTTTCTTTTCTTTCTTTATCTTTGTTTCTTTTTCTTTCTTTCTTTCTCCTTCTCTCTTCGGAACGAACGAACACGGGGCAGAACACAGGGTCTCACGGCCTCTTACCTTCTTTCACCCACGTGCCGGTTATCAGAGAAGACGCCGCCGCCGTGCGTGGATCCCTTGGTATTTTGTAGATCACGATCTACAAAATACCGAGATCGGTAGATCGTTTTTACTTATTCATACGTCCGTACCTACGTACATATGTACGTCCGTATGTACATATTATATATATATAAAAGTTTAGCTTTTTCTTTTTAATTAATCCACACAAATTTCAAAGATAAAATTTTCATATTGATAAAATATTTTGTATCTGATTATAATGTTTAATATTATTCCATTTGTATGTATCATACGAACGACGTTACATAGATCTTCTCGACGTTCTGTTGCACGGCGAAAGATACCTTCGAGTATACTCTACTCGAATGTTTTCAAGGTGAATACGAAGAATAAGGCGAAGGAACGTAGATCACGATCCACGCGAACGCGTTGCTCGAGTTCCCGCAGGTTTCCGTCTGATTCGAAGCGTGGGTGTCGCGCTTGGCAGGGTTCCAGGACTCGTGGGTGGCTGACCAAGCCTTATAGACTGACCTCAGCCTCTGACCTCACCCGAAATAGTCTCCTCTCGGTTCCCTGGCTCGTTTCTCCCTGCACTTCTATTTCGGAATTTCTCCTCTCGCGTTACGTCGGGTGAACGCGTCTCAAGAAATTCGGAAAGAGATAACCTTCTTCTTTTTCTTCTTCTTCATCTTCTTCAACTTTTTTATTATTATCATCTTCATCGTCATCATCATCATCATCATCATCATCTTCTTCTTCTTCTTCTTCTTTTTTACTTGCGACGCTAATTACGTAGATATTATACTTACGTATATAAGGCAAAATATTATTTCGATAAACGATAGAGAATAAAAAGAAAGGAAGAAAATAAAAAAAAAAGCGTAATCTTGTTTCACGGGATAAGTCGTTCGGTCGTTTCATTAGGGAAAGATTTTCCTGGCAATAAAATCAATGATCTACGGCGTTTCTAAAGAGTTTATCTGTATTGTCGATGTGATTACCGACGACGACGACGACGACGACGACGACGAGTTGGACGGTAGCTGATAGTAGAAGAAATTACGAGGCGGTCTTCGTGCTATTCCGCGAGGTAGGCAGGTAGTTTCATTAAGATGCAAATTCGCCAATAATTCTGGTCTCGCATAGCAGCAGCCTCCTCGTCGCCTCGATCCCGCACTTCGTAATCGTTCAAAGCACAAACCGTGTACCATGGAGATCGGAGATCGAAATTTAAAGCCTTACGAGAGAAAGAGAGAGCGAGCGAGAGAGAGAGAGAGAGAGAGAGAGAGAGGAGTGAAAGAGAAAAAGAATTTGCTTTCCAATTCTCTATGCATCTAACAGGCGCCTGCGTCTCTCGTCCGGAGTTAATTATTGTCCCGCAAATTTAATTGCTCGCGCACAATATTCCTTTTTAAGCGTCGACGAGGAGGCTGATAGTAAGGCAAGAGAAAAAGGGATAAATATAACTAGAGAAAGAGAGAAAGAGAGGGGGAACTAGCGAAGCGAGAGGACTCTAAACGACAAGCCGTGCGTGCGTGTGGCGCAGAAAGGAGGAGGAGGAGGATGGTGGTGTTCCATGGCATGTAGCACGAGTATCGGTTACAAGTTCGATGTATAGTAGATGCTTGGTTAGTCGATACTCCTTCGATCCTCGATACATCGAATAGGCTTTTTGCGAGTCCGTGTATGTACTTTGAAAAAAAAAATATTACCCACCTCTACGGGAAAACGGTCTTTCGAAGTCATCGAACGTTCTTTCGGGATCTTTTTTCTTTTCTATTTTTTTTTCTCTCTTTATTTTTCTTTCTTTTTCCATTTTTTCATTCTTTTAACGATGAATTCGACTCGCGATCGTTTTACTCTTTCCCAAGAAAGATCTATCTATCTGTGTATATTGAAGGAAGATTCAGATCAACGCTCGTGCGAAAATTTGTATTGCATCTGTTGAAATACACACGAAAATGGAGAGCTAGAGAGAGCGAGAGAGAGAGAAAGTGAAATGTTTTGGGTGTATAGGGAAAGGATTCCATGATGTAATACACTATAGAAAAGGTGAATTGAGGGTGTGCTTTGGTTCTCTCGCGCGAACAGCACGCGTGCTTTATAAGTAAACCCGCGCGAGTAAAACGGGCAAGTCGGTGGACAAGGCTATCGCTTTTCCAATCTCGTAAGCCAATATCGCTTATTTCCTAGGAGCGCGAAACACTTCTATGCTCGTGCTCTCGTATAAACTCACGAAGGGATCTCGGCTAGCCAGCCAGTCAGCACCTGACGTATTTCCAGGGATATCTAATTACTCGGCAGATCTTTAAAGCCGAATGCCTACACGAACACAAGCTTGACTAAAACCGCATTCGCCGAGTTTCCTTCTACAATTTTATTGTCGTAGTTGCTGTTGTTGTTGTTTATATCAATGAATTGATTGTAGACTGTATTCTAAAAATAACAATAAATTTCATTCGTTTGATTGAACGATTTTCAACGATACAAATTCGGATAAGATATTAAGATGTATTTATTAAATAGATAGACAAATTAAAATGTAAGGGAAATCTTTAAAGAGAAAAAGTACGTCTTCTTCGAATGCTACGAAAACTTACTATTTAGCGCTTAAAATTACTGATGAATCGTGAAATGACAAAGGATAGATAAAGATGGGGAAAAATGTCTTTAACGTATATTATCTTAAGAGAAAAAGTAAGATTAAAGACGAATAACTAATTTTGCGAAATAAATATCTAAAGGAGAAACGTGCTAAGTTAGCTCGCGGATTTAATAGCCTCTTATCCGAACTCTTTATTTTATTTCTCTTTAAAGGATTTTTGTTATCATCGTATCAGCACTTTTCAACGTTTGTTCATTCTTGTTATATTGTCACGCGCACGGCATTATTATGCATCTGAATTGTAAATCTAAAAATAATGGAGAACTAGGTAAGCATGTTTCGAATGAGGACGATTTAATAGCAGTAATAGAAGTATTAAGACCAAAAGTATATATATTACAAATATCTTATATTGAAAAATTAACAAAAAATATTTATTATTGATCATCGTGTGATTTGTCGCGATATAACCGTTATGTTTAATATATTTTTTTCTTTTAATATTTTTATATTGTTGCGTGTAATGAGTCATTTATAATTAATTAGATTGTAGCACAGATCGATACTCTTACCATCGAAAAAAAAACCCTCAGTCTCAGTTTCGTTTCCTTTTTCCCTCCAAGCCGATTCAATTTTACGCGAAACAAGCGTTATTATAACATACCTATTTTTCTTTTAAACAAGATACAGATTGATACCGGTGTATCTAACGATTCTATAAAAATTCAATACTTAAAAAAATCTTTCTTAAATATATCAGATAAATATATCTGATATATTTAAATCGTACGGATATGTAATTTGTGTGACCGTAGAACAGATATGAATATACCAGGATGAAAACGGATTGACGTCAACCAATTGCTTTTATCGAAGTTCAATATCATACGAGCGTTCGAAGCGTTCATCATAGAAACAGACGACCGGTTGTCGCGAGCTCCATGAAAAATCAAAGATCTATGTCCTTCGATCCGTAGAACGAATGTTAAGCCGAAGATGTTATCGTTCGAGATATTTACCGGACACCGGAGCCATCGGATCGTTCCAGATTAATGGTCCGATCGGTAATGAACGTGGCAGCGTGGCAATCAGAGTTTTCTTGCCACCACAAATCGAGACTTCCTCGTCTCTGTCCCGCGGCCATCTCGCGTTATCGTACTCGCACACGCGTCGCTATTATCAACGGGACTTGGAAGATATGCTGGTTGAGCTGGGTGCAAGGTCGTTGACTTAGGCCTTTCTTTCTTTCTCTCTCTCTCTCTCTCTCTCTCTCTCTCTCTCTCCCTCTATCTTTCTCTTACCTCTCGTAGAAAGGAAGAATACTTTCGCATAATTTTTGATAAGTATTATATATCTACTTCGCGGCAGGATATCCCGATTATACAAGAACGTTATACCGTTAGATCGTATAAGCTAGGGAAGCACGCTGTGCCTGGAGGTGTTAAAAACAAAAAGAACACGAAAAAAAGAAAAAGAAATAAAAAGGAAATAAACAAGTCGAAGGGAGAAAGAGAGAGAGAGAGAGAGAGAGAGAGAGAGAGAGAGAGAGAGAGAGAGAGAGAGAGAGAATATGAAAAGAAATGAACAAACGAGAAAGAAGGAAAAAAAAGAGAAGGAGAGAAAGAAAGAAAAAAAGATTGGCCGGGGGAAGGGGGAAGAAAGAGTAAAAAAAAAGAAAATGTCGAAAACCGCCCACCTGTATATACGTCTCTTTCTCGTTTATAAGAGAAATCGCGTACTCTCGCTCGTCGCGTTATCATGCGTGCGAGAACATATCGCTCGATAGGTACGTGCAAAATGCAAACGGCCTTTCACGGTTATCGTTCGAACTCTCTCTCTCTCTCTCTCTCTCTCTCTCTCTCTCTCTCTCTATCTATCTCTCTCTTCTTCTCGTCACTCTTTTTCTCTCTCCCTATCTCTCTATCACATATACATATCCAAACATATCCGCGCGCGCACGCGCACACACACACACGCGCGCGCGCGTGCGTATACATATATATATGTATGTATATATGTTTGTATGTATGTATGTATTTATGTATATATATATATATATATATATATATATATAGAGAGAGAGAGAGAGAGAGAGAGTGAGAATAAGAGAAAGAAGGAGAGGGGGAAAGAGAAACAAGATATATGCAGCGTTCAAGTTGCTTCTCCCGAGCGGCGAACGAAAGCACGTTTTGCTCTATCGATCTCGGAGAGCGGAGAGCTCTTCCCCCGTGAAACAATGTTCGTTCGCGCGATTTGCAAATGTCGTCGACACGTGTCCGAATGACGTAGTAGACCCTGTCGCTCCGGTTGCTCGCTCGCTCGTTCGTCGTTCGCTTGCTCGCTCGCTCGCTCGCGCGCGCGAGCGCGCGCTCTCACCAGTAAGCAACCAACGAGCGAGCAAGCGAGCGCCTTCTCTCTCTCTCTCTCTCTCTCTCTCTCTCTCTCTCACGAGCTTACGAGCGATGGCTCGGCAGCGAACGCGGCATTTGTTCCAATCTAGGCGGCCCGTGGCAATAAATATGCCTTCTCGGCTGATATAATGCGAGCGTGGGTTGGTACCACTGGAATCAGTCGTCGCAGCTGCTTGATTTACGCCATATGCTGCGATGCATCACGGCACTATCGTCCTGCTTGCATTTTGCCGACCGAAAATAGGTCCGGCTCTCGTAACTCGCTTCTCCTCCTCGTTTTGTCCCCTCCACTGTCATCTTTTCACCCCTCCTTCCTCCCTCTCTCTCTTTCTCTCTCTCTCTCTCTCTCTCTCTGTCTTTCTCTGTCTTTCTGTATCTCTGTATATATATCTCTCTCTCTCTCCCACTGTTTCGTCTCGTATTTGTTTCTTTCTTGATAGACCGACTGAAAAATGGTTCAGCATGGATTTTCCTTTGATTCTTTTTTTTTCTTTCTCTCTTTCTTTTTTTCTTGCCTTCTCTCTCACTCTTTCTCTTTTTCTCTCTTCTTCCTTCCGCATCGCCATTTGTTTTCGGATACAGTTCGCTGCACCTTCGATCCGGTCTATTTCTAACGGCGCTCACGTAGCGATGGTGCTCTTGTCGATTCTCTCGAATCTAATCTGATAGAGATTTCTTTAACGGAGACATAATAGGAAGATCGAAATTTTAAGCCGAATAATAACAACACACACACACACGTGTGTGTGTGTACATATGTATGCATGTATCCAGTTATGTATGTATCTAAGTAGGTGCCACAAGTAACACGTAAAGAGAAAGATATCGTGCTTGCGGTAAGGAAATCTCTCTGAGTTGAGTTCGAGGGACACGAATGCGCTTGATTCGTGCACCTAATCGTAATTCGAAAGAGTTTGAATCGAGGGTGGGGAGGGGTTTCTACGTTTGATACTCTCGATGGCAAAGGAAACGTATCCCGCGGCTTGTGGACGTACTTACTCGACGGAATATCGCGTGTCGTTCTCCACCGAGCATTTAGCATTTTATGGACTCGGTCAGGAAAGCCTCGCCTCGTATCCGAGGTCGTCGTTGCCGTGCAACGAGGTGGAGTCGAGTCTCTCTCTCTCTCTTTCTCTCATTCTCTTTTTCTCTCTATCTCTCTCTTTTTTCTGTCTCGACTTCTTCGTCTTCTCTTCTTAGCCTCTCCCTTGCCTTCTTCCTTCGACAGCAGCCTCTTCGTGGGTCGATCTCCATGGACCGGTTTCGACCCGCGGCTACCGGCGTCAATGAAAAACTCGACTTATGATAACGCCTTGGGCCCTGGTACGTGCGCGAGCAACAAACTGGAAAGAGTGAAAAAGAGAGCGAAAAAGAAAGAGGGAGAAAAAGGGAGAGAGAGAGAGAGAGAGAGGGAGAGAGAGAGAGAGAGAAGGTGCTCGTGTCGCCGATTAAGGTCCTGGCGTCGAACGAGGCTACCGTAATTACTAATTGTAGTATCGAGCCATGATTAGGGATTCACGTTGGTCGGTTCATCAAGGATCCTTCCGAACCCTCATCCGGCACCTTTCTTTCTTTCTCTCCTTTGGCCTCCTTTTTGACGCTACCACACTTGAGAAACGTGTATATGACGATCGGACGGAACTTAGTGGAGACTGGATCGTTGTGGAGGACATTCCTACGTATGTGGAAATATGTGTACTGTGTGCGTGCATGCTTGCGTGTACGTGCGTGAGCGTGTATATATATAGGATTGCTTCATTAGACAGGTGCCAGCGAAGTTGCGATGGCCTTGCCTCTTTCCTGCTATTGTAGATCCAATCCCGATCGTTGATAAAGACCGATCGATTCCCGATCGTAGCATTTCCATTGAGACTTCATTGAAACGACATACATACGTATGTACTCTCGCAATATTGTTTCTCTTTCTTGTCCTTTTGTTTCCTTTTTCTTTTTTCTTTTCCTTTCGAAGGCGCGATTCGAACTCGTCGAATATTTTAATACCGTCGATGGAGAAAACTGAATAAGAAACATATTGCAAAGTAGAGGCGTACCAGGACCGGATATCTTCTCTTTATCCCAAGGCGGTAAGGAGAAAGCTTAGGAGGATCTCTTTTACCTTTTATAGGTTATAGAAGGCGGTTTCGTGCCCATATACATACATATGTATATCGTATGCAGAAAGAACGAATAAGAGTGAGAATCACGAAAGAGGGAAAGAGAGAGAGAGGGAGAGAGGGAGGTATGGAGGGTGGGAGGGGGTGGTGGTAGGGAAGGAGAGAGAGAAAGAGTGAGAGAGAGAAAGAGGGAGGGGGGGGGGGGTAGAGATCGGATAATAGCCGTGTGCGGTGCAGGAGCCGGCGCAAGGCAGCCATCGACAAATGGCCGTGGCCATGCAATAAACAAGCCGCGCAATTAAGAGAGCAGGTTAATTAATGTGGACCAACTAGGAGGAAGGAAGGAAAGAAAGAAGGAAGGAAGAGCTCACCGTTTCTATCTCTCTCTCTCTCTCTCTCTCTCTCTACTCCCTTTTGCCTCTATTTCTCTCTCTTTCCCTCTGTCTCTTTCTTTCTCTTTTTCTCTTTCTCTTTTTCTCTTTCTTTTTCTCTTTCTCTTTTTCTTCTTCCATCTCTCTCTCCTGTCCCTTTTTCCTTTCTTTTTCCTATCTCGAAGTCGCTGTTACTCCGTTCAGCTTCCCTCCCAAAGGCTTAACTCGTTCCTCGTCACACAGTTCCTCTCTGTTTCTGTCGGCGGCGTAAGCGAGTACGTTGCACGGTAGTTATCGAGAGAACCGAACCGATCCGATCCTTTTTTTGCTTGGAAAGGATTCGTAGAGGGGAGGAGAGGAAGAGGCAGAACGTCACGGGATTTTCTTTCCGTCTCGAGTAACGTCGTCCAAGATGGGGAAACAGGAGGAGGAAGAAGAAGAAGAAGAAGAAGAACAGGAAGAAGAAGTAGAATAAGAAGATGAAAGTGAGGAGAAGAAAGAAGAGACATTCCGAATGGGGAGGGAGGAAAAAAACGGATTGTAGGGTATGTGGGAAGAAGTAGTAGGGTTCATTCGAGATCGTCGGGTCATTCATGAAATCGGATAAAATCAATTCGCCGCGCGGAACGAAGACGCTCGTAAATCCTCCCTTTTCTCTCTTCTTTCCTTCTCCACTACCCTCTGTCACCCATCCCTCCGCCATCTCCATCGCTTTTTTTCAATGTCTCTTCGACGAGATCCGAGCTGAATGGCTCGAAAATCGGTGTTACGATGTCACCGAGATACATACCGCCGCTCCCATCCTTCTTTTTTTCTGTCGAATGATATCGCGGTTCGGCCAGCGAAAGGAAGATCTCCAAGAAATTGAAGTCTCGTTCCTTTTTTTTTCCATTTCGGGATTTCTTTATTTGTTCTTGTTGTCGTTGTTTCGCTGTTTCGTTTTGTTTCTCAGCCGTCTCGATGAGATAGAAGCCTTTCGGCGATCACCAGGAGAATTCTGTAAAATTGTACACTACGTTATATCCCCGTGTATATTTACGTTAAACGGATAGACGGAATACGCGACGGTGATAATAATCGGTTATTTCCTGCCGCTTAGAAAAAGAGAGACCGACCGACCGACCGGCCAGTCATGCTTTGACGTTTTGACATTAACCGAGGTGTCGTGGAACTTGTGAAACTGGTGTGTAAATACACGCGTGTGGACTCGTAAGACCACGCCGTGTTGTTGCACTTGTTATGCCGATCGAACGAAACACACTTTGATCGTGTATTCCATTCTTTTTTTCTTTTCTTTTTTCCTCGTGTTTCTTTTTCCATTTCTCTTCCTTACCCACTCTCCCCTATCGAACGATTTTGAGCCATTCGATAAAAATATATTTCGAAATACATAGTTCCATTATGCATCCTATTGCATAATAACGAAGTAAATAAATCGGCTTTCGGAAAAGCATTATAAGAAGAAGGTACGAGCACGTAGAGGCAATGAGGAAACGGCGAGGTACGTGTTGCTGAACGCACGATGCTTCTCAAGGCCGTGTTAGACCTTCACCTCTTGACACAGGAATACGTTCGAAGGCACGATCGTGCGCAACGCGGAATCCGTGAAGATTCGCCGTTGCTAGACCGGACTACTCCGAGACTACTCCGGACTCTCGGGGTATTCTTCTTAAATCATAGATAAACTGAGTCTTTTGGTATTTTAATAATTATGATGATGATGATGACGGCGATGACGACGACGATGATGATGATAATGGTAATCATAATAATAATAAGATCTTTATCGTATAAATAATATAACGTACGTAAGAAAAATTAAGTTTCAACCGTATCTCCTCATTTCTATTTAATTAAATCTCATCCTTTCTTGAATTTCTTCTTCTTTTTCTTCTCCGTAGACAATACGATGAACAAAAATGTGTGTGTGTGTGTGTGTATATATATATATGTATATATAATTGAACGAAACGAAAGAAATTATACGAAAATAAATTTTTCAATGTTAAACTCGACAGACGATTAAAATAGCTCGTCGTTAAGGTATACGTAAACTTAAAGGGACAAAAGGGAAGCCGCGATACTTAAACGCTGTCAGGAACTCTAATAACTCTGGACCACCTACTAGTTCATGATTTCATAATCGACGCTCGCGGCGCGATGATGGCCGGGGCGGTTTGTACGCGCCATTATCTTTGCTATCTGAGATTCAATTAGCTTGGTAATTTCAACGAATCGTTTGCCTCCAGTGCTGTTGTACAGAGTAGTACTAAAACCTTTTACCGATCGTGCTTCCGTTACATCAATGAAATCTGTCCTTGGAGGATCGTTAATTTGATCGAAAGTTCGTACGATCTTAAAGACGATTTTATTCCTGCGATCGTTATCGTTAATTTATATTTAATTAATTTATAAATTATATTTCATTTTCTTTTATTTCTTTTTTTTTGGTTTTATAAAGTGAAAGAAAAGAATTCTTAAAGAAAATTATGACCCATTGTCCCGACGATTTTCTATTTAGGGATCGAACCATTTGCATCCTAGAATATACTTTTCTTGCCACCTACGCTACGTCTTTCTACGTCGAGCAAGGAAGTGTCCACGATTTCACGGTTCGGCTGACTCGCGCTTAGCCGTGCCAAACTTTTAAACGATATGTAGTTACGTAATCATATCTTTAGAAGGAACTTAACGATGTCGAAGAACGAGAGTAGGAAGAAGAAAGCCCGATTCTTTAACGTCTCTTGTCTTTCCTTCTCTCTCTCTCTCTCTCTCTCTCTCTCTCTCTATCTGTCTCTCACTCTCTCTGTTTCGCACTCTCAAAACACTCAATATTCTATCTCCCTACGTTCGTTTACGACGTATAGTTACAATTCATTTTTAAAGTCAGCTCTTCAAACGTCCTTGAATATCATTTTGAATAGCGTCTAATTGTCGATAGCCTCTTGGAAAGACCTCATCTTTTGTCCTTTGCTCCTTGGCCTCTTGTGTCTCGCGATTCCGTTCGACCGACGCCCACGGTCACGTCGATGAGCTCTTGTTCTTCGAATACGAGCGACCAGGCAATGGGCCAATCAGGTTCTTGATCGATAGGCTAATCGTTTTACGGTACACTGCTCCTTTCGATACAGAAGCGCCCGCGAGCGCGAGTGCGAGAGAGGAAGAGAGAAAGAGAGAGAGAGAGAGAGAGAGAGAGAGAGAGAGAGAGAGAGAGAGAGAGGGATGAAAAATCACGGAGAAAGGTGAATATTAATTTAAAATAATCGTCGCGAGATACGCTTGGAAAGGCAGTGGGCGTTAGACGATCTTTTGTAGAATATCGAACGACACACGATCCATGAAAACTTGTTCGTATTACTCCGGTGATTGCTGTGCTGCTGCCGCATGACAGAAGAAATTAACATAATCACGCGTACGATAAGTATCCCATTTCCTAAAGAACGATAAGAAGCAAATCAGTTTAGACGTTTAGACATTTAGATACGTAAGATGGACGGAAAAGAAATCGGATCGTTAAAATTCGATCTGAAACCCGATTTGAAAATATTATACGCTGATTTTCCAATCGGAATCGAATGTCACGTTCGTGTAACGCGGACAGCCTACTGCTCCCTCTCTCTCTCTCTCTCTTTCTCTTTCTCTCTCTCTCTCTCTCTCTCTCTCTCTCTCTCTCTCTCTCTCTCTCTCTTTCTCTCGACCGGTCCCTCGAGCCATGGGAATCGATTCTTGACATTCACGAGCAACGCGTTAGCTCCATAGGCAATGCCAAACGATTATGTACCAGAATGATAGATTAAAGACGCGTGCGTCCCGTTCCTGACGTGTAATAGTATCTGCGTGCCACATATTTTCTACGAGCTCTAATAGCTTTTCAAACGAGAACCATAGAGAATCGAGTTTGTGCATATAAGACTCGAATAAAATACATTTTGCATTAGTTTGTTGTTTACGAATAAATATTTGATGTTCTTTTTTTGTTGAGAATTACGAAGGAATTAATGATACAATTGTGTGCGCGCGCGTGGTGTGTGTGAGTTAATTACATTAGATTTTTAAATATCTATGAGAGAATAAACGAAGGAAATATGAGAAAGATAAGCTAATACAAATTAGTAATGACTACAGTTGGACACGTTCAATGGGAAAGCGATATGCGTTATATTCGAGAGATGATGATTTAGAATCGATAGGAGAAAAGGTGGCACCACGGCCGTGACCTCGATCTAACAGGTGCATTTCTAACAGATTATCGCCGACGGTCGATCATTTTACGGGGCGTGTTGTTCGTCGAGCCTTTCCACGTCTTTCACTATCAACGTTGCAGATAGAAAGTATCGAGTGAAAGCGAGGAAAATTCGAGTGGACTGGCATAAAATTTGTTGGATATAAAAACGCTTTTAGATCCGATCGATCGATCGATCGATCGATCGATCGTAGGCTACGAGAGTTCTCATTTCTTTTTTTCTCTTTTCTTTTTTTTTTTTTTTTTTTTTTTATCGAGAACACTAGTTAGAAAGAGAAAGATACCAGGATCGAACCCTTTCTAACTCAACGAGGAAGCAAAGAAGACCTAAATTCGTGGTAGCCTAACCCTGTAATTTGGTAATCCAATAAACGAGCCAACTTACGAAACGAAACGTTCGATGGTAATCCGTAATAATCGACGATCTTTCAGCGGCTTTTACTCGACTCATAAATCACACGGTTACATGGAGATACAAGTGTGTGCGTTCGCACGCATGCACGCATGCACGAGCATATATATACACACATGTGTACGTGTATATACACACAGATACCTGGATACGTCGAAACGACGATCGGTCGTCGTTAGATTTCTTAAAGGTCATAAGCTCGGTCATTAAAGCGAGTCTATCAAAAGTTCCTATTTTCTTGCTCTCCCTCTCGGCCAGATAATTTGATCGATGCCTACTATCCTTCCTAGTTGGTAGCAGCACATTCTCACCCTTTCCCAACGGGACGTCGAAGAAGCAAAGTCCTTTCCATCCTAATGCGTCCCTGATGAGTTTCATCCCTTCACCTCTCTCCCTGTCTGGCTTCCCTTGGCTATACTTTTCTTTCTCCTCTTTTAACTCGCCTCGATTACTCGGCTTATCGATACGAACGATTATTTCGCTCGTCACGTTCGTCATCGTCTCTGCGGGTCACCCGACTGGAAGCTTTTTACCTGCCAACGGCACCGGCACGTAGGAAAGACTCGTGGACGAGCAGACGGTCGGCGGTAATCTTCTGACAAGCGGCACTACTACCACTCGCTATGGCCGCTATTACCAACGTACATTGCCGGATAATCTTGCTTCCGAGTCTTTCTCTCTCTCTCTCTCTCTCTCTTTTTTTTCTCTCTCCCTCTTCTCTCTCTCTCTCTCTCTCTCTCTCTCTCTTTTTTTCTTTATAGCTTTTTTCTTTTCCCCCTTGAATCATCGTGACTCGTGCGTCTAATATTTCAGGGAAAGCCGATAAATATATACATACATATATACATACATACATATTATATATATATATATATTTACACTGTAACTCTTGCGAAAATTTCTCTAGAAATTGGATATATATATATATATGTATATATATTAGATTCTGTTTGAACGTCTGTTTTCTTTCAAGGATCTTTGCTGTACATACATCTACATACGTACGTAACCCTACTAACTTTGCTTCTATTCGACTCTGTTCGATTCTGTTCGACTTTGTTCTTCTAAGAACGGCAAAACCTTCTCCTTCGACTCGTTAGTTTCGAGCAAAGGAGAACGCGAGAGGAAGCTCAAAGGAATTTCAGTTTGCTTCAAGAAGGTCCCGCTTCGCGTGCTAGAGAGAGAAAGAGAAAGAAAGAAAAAGAGTTACACACGGCAGCTGCTTTCTCTCTCTCTCTCTCTCTCTCTCTCTCTCTATATATATATATATATATATATATATATATATATATGTATATATATATATATATATATATATATATATATATATATGTATATATATATATATATATATATATATATATATCTTTCTCTGTGTCTGTCTTTTTCTCTCTCCGAGCGAGCTTCTCCGCGTGCATATCCGCTCTTAAAAAGTCTTCTTCTCCCCGTACGATGCTCGTAACTTCCATCTCGTGCGGATCCTTCTACGTCGGACCGAGCTCGCCTAGGGCGAGAGAGCCGAGTAAAGCGGGTAGTAAAGCACGGGGACGATGGAAGGAGAGCACGAAAGCATAGATCGTATGCCCGTCGAAGAGAAAGAGAGAAAGAGAGAGAGAGAGACAGAGCTCGGCTTCCAAGATTTCTTCTTTTTCCTCTTCCTCCTCCTCCTCTTCTTCTTCTTCTTCTTCTTCTTCATCCTCTGCTTTTCCTTCTCCTTCTATTCTTCTTTAGTCTTCCCTCTTCTCTGGCGTTCCTCCGAAACAAGCCAAGAGGTAGGTATAAAGAGCGGGACGACATTAGAGGCACATTAGCGTGCGCCACTCGTCGTCCATCTGGTAGTCTACCGGTTCGGTTAATTACATGCCGATTCCTAGCAAGGATCACTCGTACAATACTCCACATCTTTTCCTTTCCCCCTTCTTCTTCTTCTTCTTCTTCTACTTTTTCATTTATTTATTTATTTTTTTCACTCACTACACATCTTTCAAAGTCCTCCTCGGTGTTTGCTGCAAACCCTCGTATGGATTTTCGAAAATTTTCAGTTATAAATGCCGGATAAGTATGAGTTCGTTCGTTTTTTCTTTTTTTTTTAATCGATTTTTGACTGATCATAATATTCTCTTCTGACGACGTAGAAAGAATTCCTACGGTCTCCGAATTCGTTCGTTCGTTCGTTCGTTCGTTCGTTCGTGCGAAGCAACGCGGAGCACGCGAGAGAGATCTACTTACTTATACTTCCCTATGCGGCCACTTAACAGCGGGTGTCCCCTTCGCTTCTACTTCGAGGAACGAATGCTCATTCGAGATCTATACGACTCCCACTGAGACGAGAATCGAAACGGTCGAACGTATTCGACGAATGATTCGCGTTGCTTGTTCAATATTCTCGATCGATTCCACTAGCTAGAGAGTTTTCGTCCTTTGACCGTATCGCGATAGAATTATCTTTCGACGATAAAAACCAACAAAGAAGAGAGAAAAAAGGAGAAGAAAAGAAAGACGAGGTAAATAACATTTTCTTTCCTCCCCTTCCTCGTATGTACTACTTTCTGCTTTTATCGAAAGAAAAAAATAACAAAGGAAGACATTAAAAACTATTCAGATCGTGGGAGAAATCGTGGAACGTATGGTAGGGGGAAAATGTGGCGAGTTCTCTCTTCTCTCGAGAATAATATTTCTTAATGGGAACGTTTTAGATGTCCCCAGAGTGCTCGCGGTATTCTGCTTCTCGCGAAAACTGTCGGCCGATTGTCGTCGGCCGTTACAAACTCACTCCGATGACACTCGACGGTACTCGAACGAAACGCTTCTTCTCGGTTCTTAGTTTTCATCGAGGAGGATCGGGTCCTCGACGATGACGACGAAGAGGAAGAACGAAGAGACACGATGGATGATTATGGCAGACTTCTCTTCGACAATTACAGCTCGAGTGGCACCGTAAGAGACAGGTGGTAAGCTTGCGTTCGCAATCTTTAACTTTACGTTCGTTCTCTCCTCTCTCTCTCTCTCTCTCTCTCTCTCTCTCTCTCTCATCTTCCTCATTCTCTCTTTTACTTCGCGTCCACGACTCTCGTAAACTTATGACAGGGCACATATTTTCGTATTTATGTCGAAAGATAAGCACCAACGGTTAACCATAAATACCGCGGCACTTCTTCGCGGCATCAAGAGCGAAGCCATTTTGCGTTTTAACCGGCGCTTCTATCTCGGTAGAAGTTCCTTTTTCTCGAGTGGACAAGCGCGAGTGGATAATAACGGCCCTGGAGAATGGTCGGATAGTGCAATTCGTTCATTGATTCCGAACGAAAGTATGAGATTGTGAACTTTCAGAATGTAAAACGAGGATGAATATGCTCGACGAAAGTCGACGAAAGTTTCCGTAGGATGGGCTCGATTGAAAAAAAGAGTAAAAAAAGGTGAGGGAGAGGGAGAGGGAGAGGGAGAGGGAGAGAAAAGGAGAGAGAGAGAGAGAATCCTTTAAAGGATCGACGATTTGTACGAAGGCCGAGAGACACGTAGCGCGTCGATAAACGTATGGTTGGATGGACCCGTGGATCGAAGAGAGGAGCCACGGAAACTCGATGCGAGATCTTCGTCGTCAAGGGCCGAGGATAATCGACTTAACGACGAGGCTTAACGACTTCTCAGTAACGGTTTCGCCAAGCTTCGTTCTTTCCATCGTTGTCCTTTTCGTCGTCGTCCTCGTCGTTGTCCTCCTCCTCGTCGTCCTGACATTACGATCCAAAGGGAATTCTAAACTTGGGTCTCTTGTCCATCGCTTCAAGTTGAAGTTGGTACCTATAGGGGCCCACTGAGCGATCGAGACACGGCTCTATAATGCACGCTCGACACCGCCATACGTGTCATGGGGGAATCGATCCGATCCGGTTGTAAGGCGACCTGACCATAAGTCCAGAGTGGATCGAGCTTGCTCGTCAAACGAGAGAGTACTTAGCCTTGCATACAGGAAGCTCTGGAATAAACCGCGATGTAGCTCGCTTTGTCATTGAACCCTTCGCGGTTTTATTGGTCCTCCTCTTCTCCGTCTCTCTCCTCTCTCTCTCTTTCTCTCTATCTATCTATCTCTCTTGTTTCTTTTAGTTTCTCTGTAGTCTCCTTCGAGGAAGGTGCCAATCTTCAAAATGGACACCTCCAGAACGACCTACTCTGATACTTTTTTCTGTTCATTTCTTTTCTTTTCTTTTTGAACCTTTCCAAATTAGTGCACGCGAAAGGTGTCTATCTCGTAGCAAGCTTTTCTTAACGACCGGTATGATTTTGCGAGAACAGCCTGAATAAAAAAAGAAAAAAAAAAGAAAAGAAAATACGATGATCGGATCGACCTGTATTCTTCTTAGATCCGCTGACGTAGCATTCAAAGGCATTACTCCTGCCTGATTTACGGTACAACAAACCGTACGTTACATAGCTATGCATCTATATATATATATATACATAGCTATCTATGTATATCTTATAACGTTTACCTTAAACGAGCATGACTTCAACGATGATTCGCGAATCTCATCGAGGTTTGCTTCTTAATATCTAAAGCGTAATTTAATTATAGCGCTTATCGGCCACTTAGAAACTAAAACTCTTACTATCCTAATGGATACCTGCGCATGTAGTATCCGGGTTCGAGATTCTCTTTCTCTATCCCATTTCGTACCTTATAAGCGAGCGAGAATAATTGCTATGGTTTCACGAGCCGTGATTAGCGGCTGTCACGCAAGCTGAAGAAAGAAAGAAATAAAAGAAAAAAAAAAGAAAGAAAAGAAAGAAAGAAAGAAAGAAAGAAAGAAACGTTACGGAAGAGAGCGTTCGTCATTGTCTTCCATCTTTCCGAGGGATATAAGTAAATACGCATACATAGCTTTTGATTCCGAGATTAACGACGTCGATAATTCAATTTATCGCGTGTAATCATCAGGCTCGTTCTAAGGAACTTTTCGGAAGAAACTTGAGGTTGGTCGACATAGTTATAACCAATGATTATAAGCGGATCGTTGCTTGAACGCAACTTCTATCGTCGATATTTCGCACGTATCGAAGCGTGCTTGGTGACTCAATCAACCGAACGTTAAGTCGCGTTTATCAATAATCGTTTTAATTAACGTGTCGCTCGAGCAACATTGTCAAAGATGGAAGATAGCCAGATGTTGGAATCAATTATTTCAAGGTCGTTACTTAAGATAGAATGTATATAATTACAGAGCACACACACGCGCGCGCGCGCACACGCACACACACACACACACACACACACACACACACACACACACAACGAACAGACGAGGCGTATACTTGATGTAAACAATAAACTTTCTGTTGTATCTATCTGTTCTTTTATTTTTTTTCTTCCGTTTTTTTCTTCTTTCATCTTTCTTTTTTAAGATATCACTATATCCAAACTGACTGCTAAGAGTTGTCCGGCTATATAGAGATATCTTAAAGATAGATCTAATAATGTATTACATAAATAAACATCTCGTGTAGCTTAAACGTTATTAATATATTTGTTCCATTATAAACCGAGCAACACTAGTACCGATAACAACGCCATCGTCCAATCTCTATTTTATTGTTTTTTTTTTATTTTCTTTCATTTTTCAGGATCGTGACAACCTGGCGAACGGCTCGGAGCGTGACTCCCCTTGGAGTTGTGGGGGTGGTGGCGGCAGTGGCCGTAGACCCCTCACCTCCATTATCGAACACCTACGCTCCTCCAAAGGCAGACTTCACAATGGTGAGTCAGATATCGAGTCTCTTTATCATTTACCTTACCATTCCCGTAGATTATCCTGTAAAATATTATTCTACCTTGACCGGTGTCGTAGCGAAAATCGTCGACGAAACAAATTCGCATTCATTTTCTTTTCGTTTTTACTTATATATATATATATATATATATATATATATATATATATATATATATTTTCTTCTCCTATGTTGATATAAACTTAGAAAAACTTATTGAATAATTTGGAATCGTTCTCCTCCGTTTCCATTTAATTCCTCACTCTCGGTAGTCGCTTTGTATACTAGCGCGCCATTAGTAATAACGAGCACGGTCGCTGCCATAAACGCAAGAATAACGATCCAACGTGCTCGGTAGGGGACAATAAATAATCAGGGGAAAATATCGGTGCAACGAGACGCAAACGATTCGTTCTCCCTGTGACTTGAGGTGCTCGGCTTTCGAGACGACTCTCTTTCTCTCTTTCTTTCTCTCTCTCTCTCTCTCTCTCTCTCTCTCTCTCTCTTTCTGTTGCTCTCGTGATGTCTTCATTCCAGATAATTAGAGGCACGGACGAGCATAAGCGAGACGCACCGCTTCGTCGCTACGCGCTGATTCTCTCGAGTGAAACGAAATTCCTTCTTCTTCCCTATCTCCCTCTTTTCTTTATTTCTTTTTCATTCGCACTCATTCTCTGACTCTCTCTCTCTCTCTCTCTCTCTCTCTCTCTCTATCTATCTATCTATCTATCTATCTACTATCTATCTATCTTTTTTAAACTCGCAACCTTTTCATCTCGACGAATAAATCTCGTTCCACCAATGCGTTCTCGCAAACCAGTGACAAATTTACTCCGATTGCTAATGCAGATAAACAAAGACGAACGAGGAGGTGTACGAAAAAGGGTTAAAGGAATGAGGTGTCACCGGTCGAAGAAGAAACGTGCGGAACATCGATCGCGATTGGGGAATAAGTTTTTTCGAATGGGTCTCATTAGGTACGCCGAGGATTCATTATTACGTTATCAACGTCCTCGGGCACGCATAATGGAGACCGAATGTATTTACGAGGGTTATCATTCCTCTTTCTCTCTCTCTCTTTCTCATTCCACTCTCTCTCTCTCTCTCTCTCTCTCTCTCTCTCTCTCTCTCTCTCGCTCTATCCTATTTATCGTAGCCGTTTGCCGTTCCTGCAAAAGCCAGGATCCAGCCAGGGCAGTAACAATAATCCTTATCCAGAGGATAATTGTGCTCACGGAGGATTTATAGAACGAGTCCAGGTACCGATCCTCTATCTAACGATCTGCACCATTCAGCTCCTACGATACAGGACCTCAGGGAATAAGATTCATTCAAGTCGAGTTTAGTTCGTGATCTCTAGTTCGAGATGGATCACGGATCGATGATCGAAATCTATGCGCCTGTCAGAACGGACGTTCGTCTGTATCTCATAGAAGAATAACGCGTTCGTTATAACGAAAGAACTAGAATAGATATAGATAATATAAGCCATAGCACGTAGCGTAGTTTTGAAAGAGGTTCGCGGGGTGTATTCACCAAGGATGGATACAGTGAAAAATTTGCCATAGTTTCACGTAGATCGGGTTTACTTGGATTCTGAGATATAATCGTTCGATTACCTATCGGTCGATACGATGTGTCATTACGTCTAGATGACATCATATGGCTCTACTTGCCTTCTGGCAATCTTATTCTCTCTATCTCTTTATCTCTCTCTCTCTCTCTCTCTCTCTCTCTCTCTCTCTCTTTTTCTCTCTTTCTCTTTATTTGCTCGTTTCTTCGTACGATAAAGTACCTAAGCCACTCTGCTCCTCCTAATAAGGCACTGGCGATGAACCAGTAAGATAGATTCGCGTGTCATTAGCGATGATGTCAATCCGAATTGCCTGACGATCGGTAGAGTATAAGTCTCCTATAAGGTACGCCTAGTAGTTTTGTAAGATCGATTTTGTACTAACAAATATACCTAGTATCTTCCCTTTTTATTCCGCTTAATCGGATCGAACGAGATTGAAGTTAATTCGGAACGATCGCGAGGAAGATACTTATAAGTCGATCGATCTCAACGAGTCGGATTAAGCGCGCCGATCCGTAAGATCGACGAATCTCCTCTGGATCTCCTTAACGATCGATGCCGTAGGCGGTGGGGACGACGATGATGGTGGTGTTAGTGGTAGTGATGTCGGTGCGATCTCTTTCGAGGTTATCTCGTCGTACAGCCACGTCGATTCTACTCGATTCCGGTCAGCATCCTGGAAGCGCCGATTCGACACGCGGCATTCGGAGGCCGGTGCACCGCGTGCACTCGCCAGGATGCAGGCGCACGCACAATTTATAATGCAATTAGAGCCTCGGATGGTAGCGCCCGGATTTATGGCAGGTAGGAATCCGCTGCTACGTACGGTGTGGTAGGGGTCGGCAAAAGGTGGAAGAAGAAGAATAAGAGGAAGAGGAAGAAAAAGAGGAGAAAGAAGAAGACGAAGAGAAAAAAGAAAAAGAAGAAAAAGAAGAGGAGATAGAAGAGGAGGAAGAGGAAGAAGAAGAAGAAGAAGAAGAAGAAGAAGAAGGAGAAGGAGAAGGAGAAAAGCGGAGGCCGGGCTATATACCCGAGGAATGAGTTATATGCCTCCCGCGGTAGCCGATGCATTATTTATCGCTCGGCTTTTCATTATTTCTCCTTCTCGTCCGTACGGAATATACACGAAAGCGCGTTGCTCGCAAACTCGAATACTTATACTCTCTTAAAAGTATATACTTCTACGTGAATCCGATAAAACGTGATCAAAATTTCTTACGAAATTACCAATTTTATCTATTCGTCTAACTATCTTTTTCTTCTTTCTATCTTTTTTTTTCGTTTCCAACGATCGGCAAAGAAAAGAAAAGAAAAAAAAAAGAGAGAGAAGAAGAAGAAGAAGAAGAAGAAACTCTTCGTCGATGAGACAACGTATCTCTCAATCGTCCGATTTTCCTTTACCGCAAACTACCTATCGTATATTCGTTCTAAGGATCTCAGGTGGGAAGTTCTGGAGAACTTTAAAAGTCCTTGAAAGGGTGCCTCTATCATTAGGCGCAATAACTTACGTCGGTGTTACGATGCTAATGAGGATTCCTTTAGTACGATACTCTTATTTACAGCCTAGTAGTAAGTACGTATGTATGTAAGTACACGTTTAGGAGGACTCCAAAGAAGCTTTCTTGTCTTACTTCCAGCGAAACTTTACTTACTCTCAAATAATCAGCCACATTCGGCTCGAGGATCTATCTGATCGTGCCTCGTTCAAACGAACGAACGATCGAATCGAAACTAAACGAAACGAAACGATTGCCTTTTGCATTCGTAATTATGCGCCTTTGTCTTGAGACTTCTTTCTTCTTCTACTTCTTCTTCTTCTTCATCTTTTTTGTCTTTCTCTTTTCTTTTTTCCTTCTTTTTTTTTCTTTCTTTCTTTCTTCCTTTTTTTTTTCATCGATAGTTCTCGCAAGAATGAAGTCGTTAACGAGCTAGCAAGGAAACCGTTCGAACGTACGCGGTACGACTTTATCGGTGAAACCGCATACCAGAAGTCACTCCGGCTGCCTTTTATCTCGGCAACGAAATCGCTTGAACAAGATTAATTGTAGTCGAGTGAAAGCACGACAAGATAATAATTTATTTCGAACGAAATGGTGAAATATTGAAACGTTAAGAGCGTTGCCTCGATAATCGCCGCGAAACGTTTTAAAGATCTTCTCCCGATTTTGATATCCTTCTTTTCTTCTTCTTCTTTTTTTTTTTTTTAAAAACGCAAAGTCGAGAACATAAAAGACGTCCGTGACCGAAACGTGCTACGAATACAACGCGGTTAACTATTGGATACCCCCATCGGGAAGGGGAGATATTGTGTGCAAGAAAGATGGATAGATAGAAATAGATAGATAGATAGGTAGATAGATAGATAGATAGATAGATAGAGAGAGAGAGAGAGAGAGAGAGAGAGAGAGAGAGAGAGAGAACGTGTACGCAACGAATGCTGCGCCTATACACTGTAGCAGTATCCTTAGAAAGTTCGTGGTCGTGAAGATAATTGCTTCTTAGAACAAAATTACACGCTCTATTCTTCGCGTTCATCCCACTTAGAACAAAGAAGATCGATCGACGAAGACACGATGGAATTAGAAGGTGTGTACGGCCGAGTCATCTGTGAAAAGAACACGTCGAAACGACGATGAACGATGACTTCCATTCCCTGCTTCGTTTCTCTAACGAAGGTTAATGCATTCGATTATCGAAGATGTCGTTCTGTCGTCGCACTTTCTAATATCGACGGGAAATATCTAACGGGTTCCTTCAAAATAATCGAACGAACGAACGAACGAACGAACGGGCGAGCATAAAGAAAAACAAAATTATCATTAAACGAAGACGGAGAAAGGAGTAAGAAGGAGGAGAAATAGAAGGGAAGAAAATAAAATAAAATGAAAAAGGAAAAAAGAAAAAATAAAGAGGAAGAACGCTAGCGATGAAGTGCAAAGGAGGCGAGCGAAGAACCGAACCGTTAATCGCCAACGTAATTACGATTATCGCTCATTGATTGCACTCGCGATCGTGCACCTTCTACACCTTTCTTGGCGCATAGACGAGCGATTTACGGGGCCGCGTTTCGCCTTCGTCGAACCGTTCCCCTTTCGCGTAATTTAACACGATTTAACTGGTGGTATCGTTTTTAACGACGACATAATGACTAGTCTGTTTTTAATCGAAGACTTAGGTCATAAGGTAGAAAAATCACGATTCCTTAAACGTGACGGGAGAGAAACGTGATTTAAAAAAATACAAAAAAAAAATCAGAAAAGAAAAGAATAACGACAACAACAACAACAACAACAACAACAACAACAACAATAATAATAATAATAATAATAATAATAATAATAATAATAATAATAATAATAATAATAAGATTAATAAAGGGAAATAAATGTATTTAAAGAATATTTATATACTTGCTTTAATGGTGAGAATCAGACGTGTTGTGCCCTTTAACTCGACGTATTTAAATCAATGTAACGCCGGACGACGTTACATAGTCCACCGTATTAACCTCTCCTAACGCAATTCTTAATCGAGTGAAAGTTCTCGATGCGAGAGGACGTTGATAGACCATCCTCAGAACGGCAGGTAACGCAAGCGAAATCTTATTCAAGAAGCAGACCGGGACGCAGATTCGCGTACCTTTCGGGGTACCTTTCGCACGTTGAATGCAACGAATAAAGACATTAATAAAGCGTGTTTCGTGACGACGCGGAGAAACGTTGGTGAACGTGAAGGAAGAGAGGTAGGAGAAAAGAGGATGAGAAGGAGGAGAAAGAGAAGGAAGAGGAGAAGGATTCAACGAAAGGGAGAATACAATAAGCTTAGTCGAGGGTAATGGATGCTGGCTTTGCTCTTTCGAGCTTGGACGTTGTAACGGATGGCGTTGCTCCGGATGCTCCTGCTATCTTACTTCTTCTGATTTCTATTCGGATACATGCATCCTATCTGAGGTAGGATCGGTGAGGATTGAATAAAAACCAAGCAAATGCTGCTGTGTGAAAAAAGAAAAGGAGAGAGAGAGAGAGAGAGAGAGAGAGAGAGAGAGAGAGAGAGAGAGAGAGAGAGAAGGTCAATATAGATAACGGAGGATGATATCTTGATACTCAAGAATGATGTGTATATTTCTTTTTTCTTTTTTTTCTTTTCTTTATTTTCTCTCTTATCAAAAATAGGTATTTCACAAGAGAGATAAGATGTTCGAATTACAAAGTCGTGTAAGTCTGCCGATTCCGATCAATCTTTCAAGCTGTATTTTTTTTTTCGTGAATACAGGAGAAAAGGAATCTTTCTTTTTAGTTTTTTTTTCTTTTTTATACTTTTTCCTTAAAATCATCGACGATCGAGTATAATGTTAGACGATAAATATTCGTATGTATCGTACAAAATAATTCGAGAGAAATATCTATAATATTATCATATAATATTATATATATATATATATATATATACATATATATATATATAATATTATTTAATTAAGCGGTTGAAGTAATCGAATAAATGAATATAATATTTATATAAATATATTTTCCAAAAAACGGGAACAAACCTCACTAACTTAACTCAGCTCGAGTTTATATCTCGCGTATCCTTCGTAACGTTCGAATCATTAGTCGTTGTCAGCTGCGTCCGGTCACTTCTTCTTCTTTTTCTTCTTCTTCTTCCTTTTTCTCTTCTTCTTCTTCTTCTTCTTTGCTGCCAAACGAGAATCAGGAATCTAGGTGCACGACATCGAACACTACTTATGTTTCTATGCGAGTTCTTACGTTCGTAATGGCTTCCAACAGGAAAGTGAGTGAAAAAGAAAAAAAAGAAAAAAGAGAGAACGAAATATTCACAGAAATTTCTCTCTCCTTCTCTCTCTCTCCTTCTTTCTCTCTCTCTCTCTCTCTCTCTCTCTCTCTCTCTCTCTCTCTCTCTCTCTCTCTCTCTCTCGATTTTATACGTCACGTTGATCGCTTCGCAATCGAATATGCCGCACTTTCATTGAATCTACCTCGTTCACGTGGCTTATTAACTTTGGCATTTATGACCCTTTGAACCCCGTCGATTCTAGTCGGGGAGCACGTTTTATTGCCCGGTTTATTGCGCGGCAACGACGCATTGAATTAAGACTTCACCGAGATTGTCGTCGGCCAGGATACATAATTCATTTCGAAGTATAAAAATAATCATTACTGTACTTGCCGACTTTGTTGCATTTCTCTGTAGTATCTCGAATTGGCTCGATTGGATTACCATCGATAGAATTTCATAAACCAATTGGTAATTATATTTTATTTTTATATATCGTGAAACACTGAGATCACAATCTCTCTCTCTCTCTCTCTCTCTCTCTCTCTCTCTCTCTCTCATTTTCTCGTTCTCTTTCTCTTTCTCTTTCTAGGAAAGATAATCTCTGTCGAAGGTGTTCGAGCGAGGAGAGTGAAAATAAAGGGAAGTGTAAACAAGTGGGAAGTGGAAAGGAAAGGAGGGTTTTTACCTTTTTTCCTTTTTGTATGGTTTTTGTTTCTTTTTTTTTTATTTTTTTTTTTTTATTCTTTCTTTCTTTCTTTTTTCAAGTCAGTGATATTAATAATTCTGACGGTCTAAGAGGAACGAATGGATCTTGCAAAAAGCGTCTGCCGATGTAGTCTTCCCTCGAGCTATCAAATTCCGCGCGTATAAAGACGTGGGATACGTCCGACGTCTCTTGAATGGGATTATTAATATTTCCCGTCCCTCCGTTTCCATCTCTCTCTCTCTCTCTCTCTCTCTCTCTCTCTCTCTCTCTCTCTCTCTCTCTCTCTCTCTCTCTCTCTCAATCTCTCTCTCTCTCTCTCCTCTTCGTTGCCTTTCTTCGCATTGCCTCGAAGCGATCCGCGGCGCTCTACCCTCGTCCGATAATTTATGCGAAATCGTGAAATCAAGTTTTACCGCTCTCCTATACGTCGAATGGAGGACCTCTTTAGAGTACTTGCGTCGCGTATGGTAAGAGAGCAGAACTTCCTCGCGGATAATTAAGATATCGTCGTCGAGCCCTACGAACCGGATTTATTAATATCAATTGGTTTTTCTTCGATTATCTTGATTCACAGGACCGGCTTGGTTCGTCGATTTTTTTCTTAATGGAAACGTAAGATCTAACCTGATGCACGTAGTACGCATATCGATATTAATATCTTTATATTAAAATAATGAAAAAAGAAGTAAAGAAAAGGAAGAAAGAAATGGGTATGTTTCTACACTCTTAAAAGGCATTCTATATATGTACATTGTGTGTTCGTATTCAAATATATATATATATATATATATATATATATGTCGTGCCAGGGCACTCAATGGAATCGATATTTTCACGTGTTCCTTCGAAATGCGACAGGAGTGTATCATTACCTTAATGCATCGTTCGCGAAAGGAGGAGCGAGCGAATCGAAATCGTCTCTCGATCGGTCGGCGTCGTAACGGAGTAGGTTACTAATGGTGGGCTTGGTGGCTCAGTGAGTCGGTAGATTGGGTTGGGCTTCTTACGGGTCCACCGAGGTCAGATGTGTACGGGAAGGATATGCTCGCCCAAGGCACCGATGACATCGACCGAACGAATAGCCAGCCTTTGCTTCGCAGTCGAGAAGCGTGTACTCTTCGAGAGAGGAAAGATCGCCGCAAAAGACGTACACATATATGTATGTATGTATGTACATACTTACATAGCTCTGTATCTACATATATGTACGTGACACAACAACGATACCGAATCGATTATTTACTTTCGACATAAATTTTATCTCGAATCTCTTTCTTTCTCTCTTTTAATCGTTCCTTCCAAATATTTCCATTTATTATTATTATTTACATATAGGTCACCGAACGATTACGATCTGATTCGTTGCACGCAAGTTGGCGTTTGACATTTTGTTTTCTTTTTTTTTTTTTTTTGTAATAACAAATATATTATATTACTTAACATCTAATGTGCAAGTTTATACGAAATTATACGAAATTCGATTCGATTTATCTTTTTATTTGTTAATAAATTCATCTATTAACATTTACGTTGCTCTTTTGCTTTTTTTTTTTTTTTATTTCGGAACGATTATCTCGCGTGAAGTTCTCGTTCCTCGAAAGGACTCCGATCGTGCGTGTCTCGATATATAGAAGAAGAAGAAGAAGAAGAAGAAGAAGAAGAAGAAGAAGAAGAGTAAGAAGAAGTGGAAGAAAAGAAAATAGAAAGAGGTTTTCGTGCAGAAGCAAGCCAGCATCTGTCTCCGGTCTTCGTTGGTAGAGTAGAGGAGAGAAGGGCTAGAGATAGGCAAAGGGAGAGAATAAAAAGATGTGGTAGAAGAAAAACAGAAGGGAGAAGAAAGAGAGAAGCTGGATAGTGGAGATACTGAGCAAGAGGAGGAGGAGGATGAGGAGGAATAAGAAGAGAAAGAGGAGGAGGAGAAGGATGAAGAAGAAGAAGAAGAAGAAGAAGAAGAAGAGGAAGAAGGAGGCATGGGTCATGCAACAACAGGAAGGTTAGTTGCTCGAGGCGGCGACAAGCGAGCGAACACCATCTCAAAACGTGCCTTTTACATACGTAACCGGGCCTTCATAATAATTTCACTCGGCCACTCGGACTGAGGGCAGGATCGACATGTAACGCGTGTTTCCTGGAAACATATCCTTTTCGTCGAGCGAAAACGATCCCTTCTCTCTACCGTCATTAACCGATGAGAGAAAAAATGAAGAAATAAAAAAAAAAAAATTAAAATTAAAATAAAAAAAAAAAATAATAATAAAAAAGAGGTAGAACACGATTTCAATAGTTGGTATTGATTTTCGTTCATTTCGTTCTTCTTTTAATTTTAATTTTTTCTCTGCTCTTTTTTTTCGTTACTTTTCTATTCAACCTATATTTTCAACTCTATTGTAGCTACATACTGTGATAAGTAAGTTATCACTTACTGTGATAAATAGCTATAATAAAAATGGGTGGATAGAGGGTGGGAAGTGGTAATAGTATCCATATAATATTAACTACATCCAATAACAAAAATCCTATAACAGTTTTGTTTCTAATTAATATCGATATCTATATTATCTAACCGAGATGGCTATACAATAGCATAATCCGATAGATCATCATATGTATAATTATATATTATTTTATTTTATTGATATTAGATCGATCTGATTTTCCATCGATAAATTGTTTTCAAATAAACGAATATAATATTGTATATACCATCGACATTTTATGTTGGAATTGTTTGTTCCAAGTATGTACGCTAATATAAGGAGCAAAAGAAGAAGTAGGAAGAATTTAAAGGTAGTCGTATCGTATTTGCCAGAGCGAGGTGAGTGAGGAGTTCGGTGGGGGTGGGGGAGAAAAGCACACGGGGATCGTCATAAACGTCGTCGTCTTTACAGCCATTATTTCAAGGGGTTCTCCTCGAGTGCTACGAAGGGCAAAATTTATTTCGAACGAGCTATCTCGTAATCACCCATCCACCCCTGTACTCACCCTTACCCCATAGGTGTTCAATTTGGATGTTGCAACGATCAGCGTTACAAGTTTAGGAAAAAAGTTATTAGAGTGAAATTTAATCCGTTAGATCTGGTTTACTGTAAATAGTAGAGGCGTTGTCTGCCGTTTTCTCTGCTTAATTGGAATCGATTTAATAGTCCTCGTACGTATAGAAAATCGACGTTGGCTAATATTTAATTCAATTAACGATCACCATGTCACTATCTTTAATTGCTATTGACAATGAATTATTACGTTAATTTAATGAGATATCGCTTAACATTATCGATAATTATTTATCTCATAGGAAATAATTAATTATCCTGTTATAACCTTTTTCATATATATATATATATATATATATATATATATATATATATTATGTATATATTTATGTATATGTATCTATTGCATACGGTATAAGGTCAGGAACAGTCTGGATATCCGGTCATTTACGAGAGCTCGTCACGCGAACGAATTTAATAATCACGATGGCCGGGAGAAAATTTTAAAAGAGTCACTGCCGAGTGCAGTAGTAGTAGTAGTAGTAGTAGTCTGCCGTGCAGATGACGTAGAAGAAGAAAAAAAAGAGTACTCCTCTTTCTCTTGAGAAGAATATTACGAGAAACGCTCTTATAATCTTTCGTGTTCTCTCTCTCTCTTTCTCTCTTTCTCTCCTTCTTTCTCTCGGGGCTCAAGCACATGCACGAATAAACACGTATACACACGAACGTAGAGATAGCTTACAAAGCAGTACAGGATCTCCGTTCGCTTCCGGTATAATAGTTTCTGGTGGAAGAAGACACGTATATAGGAGCAGAGCGTTCATGCTCCGCAAGGCAGCTACTTCTCTCGTCTTTTTCAGATGTCCACTGAAAGCTGTGCGTTGCTTAGGCACTTAGGGTTTTTGCTGGTCGATCGAGCGACACGGTCCACGTGCCACGTGTTCGTGGTAATGTTAGAATTGCTCTTTACCAAACGAGTGGCGCAGCCACCACACGTTTAACTACCATTACGTATCATCAGAAAAAGATCTTGGCTGTTTCAAACACTCCAACGATATTTTCTCCTTCCAATCTTCTATCTTAATGCGATTTAGATTAAATCTATCTTGCGTGTGTATATACATATATATGTATGTATATATATATTATATATATATATATATATATATATATATATATATATATGAACAAACATAAGTACATGTAACTACATAAAAGTGTCACGATATATTGCGTTATAATTATTCTAGTTAATTCATCGATCATATATGTTAGTACACAGTAACATATAATTACGACTATTTAACATTCTCCTGATTACTCGAACTTACAAATTTTATTACTCGAGATTAAAGTTTTATTCGATACTACTCTTCCGTGGAACGATAATTTAAATTGCTGAATTATAATATATTTCTCCTTTTTAAAGATTCATTTAGAATGTTTATTGGTAGGAGAAAAAGTAGAGGGAGAGAGAGAGAGAGGAAGAGAGAGAGAGAGAGAGATAAATAGATAGATAGATAGATAATTATTCTCTTTATTGAAAAATATTAATCGAACAAAAACATTTTTGTTTTTATCCTTCCTCTACATCAATTATTGGTTTTAATAAGGTAGCTTTCTCTTAATAAAAGAAACAAAGAAAATGCGAATAATCAATTCGATACTTTTAACTACCTTTGTAAGTATGATTACATTCGATAATATATATTCCTATTGCCAAATAGATATATGGTTTTCAATGTTAAAATTTATTACCTATCTTACGTAATACGCTCGGTCTTTATAATAATTACATCATCCATTAGAGTAAAGGCGTGTTATTTCTTGTATCTCTTATATATATATATATTTGGTTGGCAACTAAGTGATTGCGGATTTTAAATAAGAATCTATTGACAAAATCCGCAATATATATATATATATATATATATATATATATATATATATATCGTTGTCGAAAATGTAATAGAAATAAATGTTCCTTTTCAAAACGAATAATTTTCTTTATTAATGACAATAACTACGTATTTACATACGTAAATAAGGTACTCACAGTAAGGTGTTGTATTTTTGGTACGTAATTGTCGATCCGCACTATGAAGGTCGGTGGTGTCGTGTAGTAGTTCATCTTCGTGTTGGTTGACGATTGTTTTGGTTGATTGTTACGTCGATCGTTTCATCTTCGTCACTTTCGTTTTTAATAGGTATGACCCAATAACGGTATTACTTTCAAAGCGTTACTACATCGCTAAGAATAACAAAACCGACGAGTATGACGATCAAAGGAAAGTACGTACCATTTGGAAAAGTTTAATCCATTATTATCGAATTTTTATTCTTAAAACAAAATGATCTCTTCTGGACGAGTAAATGATTAATATAAGTCATATTTCGTCCAATACATATGTTTCGTATCTTTGTGATTTGCTACAAAGTTTTAATACTACAAGTTATTAATTACTTTAACATCTTTATCGCAATTTTATTTATGATTCTTATTGTATATGCCAAAGAAAAAAACAGTATAACAAAGAGAAAAACAGGTGACTTTTGTTGTATTATTTTTAATATTTATAAAATCAAATCTTTAAGAACCTAATAGGACCATGGTC
Source organism: Dolichovespula sylvestris (assembly GCA_918808275.2). Classification (NCBI taxonomy): domain Eukaryota; kingdom Metazoa; phylum Arthropoda; class Insecta; order Hymenoptera; family Vespidae; genus Dolichovespula; species Dolichovespula sylvestris. The sequence goes on from OU964969.1 coordinate 3,188,713, forward strand.
ATTGAACCTTCTGGAAATATCTAATATATAAAACAAAATTCATCGCTTTTCTCTTTGCTTTGACGTAAGGTAACGGTTATCATTTCGCGACCCATTAAAAATTTATTGCAGACCGATAAATCGAAAAACATTCGTTTTAAACTGCTAAGCATTTTGTGACATACTTATTGCGTACGGTAATATAATCACAAAGTTTTGGCCGTTAAATGTCCATGCTTCATCAAGTAAATATGTTACTCGAACTGAAAATTTCGTCGAAGTAATATAAGTTGTCATTTTCAAAAAAAAAAAAAAAGAAAGAAAAATGGAAAAAGAAAAAGAAGAAAAAGAATATTTTGAGAATGAATATTACGTATATTTTGTTAAGTCCATTGGAACGAGGCATATATTATCAACTTTCGCGTTCAAAATTTAATATTACACTTTAAATATTGAAAGTGTCTTTCTGCAATATTAAAGATTATGATTTATACTCTTTTTCTCCGTCCACTATAGATATTACATGAAACTTCTATAAATTTATTTATAGAAATAATATAATAAATTTATTTATGGAATACCACATATAACCTATATTTAGCGAATTATTAAGTTTCAGGATATAAAATAACTGTAATATCTTCGGGACGATAAAAATAAAATATATATACGAATGTGCGACGTCAAAGTTACATGACGTTACACACACACACACACACACACACACACACACACACACACACACACACACACACACACAGAGAGAGAGAGAGAGAGAGAGAGAGAGAGAGAGAGAGAGAGAGAGAGAGAGAGAGAGAGAGAGAGAGAACACGTAAAGGCACTAAAAACTATAAAATGTTTTTCCTTTATTGTAAGAAAACAAACTTTTTCGAACGATACAAATATAAATAATATTTACCTTTTAAATCTAAATACATGTATGTATATAAAAAGATTTATTTTTCCCTGTTTTCTAATTTGGAACAAAAAAACGTTAGCTTTACGTGCTCTGTACGTTTTTTCTTGCGCATTCTTGGTTTCCCTTTTCTCTTTTCTTTTTTTATTTTATTTTTTCCCCCATCGTTTTAATAAAAAACTTCTCGCAGTCACCGTCCTTCGACAAGAAGACTCACGAAACAAGTCGACTTTTCATCGAAACAATGATTTATTACCGGTTGGTCGTTCGCCTGTAGACGATAATTACGATTAAAAGAGATACGCCGGTGCGTACGCGAGAGTAGAGGTTGTTATTTCACACCAGCAAAGCAGATCATCATCTGACCGTGTAGACTGTAAAAGAATGACTTTCGGTGAATCCAGTTCGCCTCTTGTCACCAACGATGATCGATCAGCCTGGAGGATCTCTACTACGTTCATAGCAGACCTAATTTCTTTCTATCTCGAAGGAGAAGAAAAAGAAGGAGAATGAGAACGATGTACGATGTCTCGTCAGTACTCGAGCGAAATGACCGTAAACGAACGAACGGACGAACGAACGAACAACGAGCCGTCGCTCGGTTTTTTACTGCAAGTTTTGAGGAGAGAAGAAAGGTGGAAGAGAAGGATGATGAGAAAGAAAAGAAGAAAAACCTTGGGTAGAAGTCTCGAAGAACAACGAGCAGTTTCAAATAAGAAAATGTAAAAAAATAATAAAAGGAAAGAAAAATATATATAAAAAAAAAGAATAAATAAAAAGGAAAAAGAAAAAAGGGACGAAGTAGTCAAGTCGCGTTAGGTTGAGCCTGTTACGAGAGACAAAGAAAACAAATAGTAACGGACCTCCTTTGTGAAGTACTTTACAAAATGCAACAGATTCATCGTAAGGTTCTTCTTTCTAGAGGAAACTATTTCGGAGATAATTCGATCGATATCTCGAAAGGTTAAGACATTTCATCATCTTTCGCTCGAAGTTTATACGACTTGAAGCGTGTATGATGGACAAAATATGAACTACAAGAGCATACTAGGAACACTCACCGCGTCATACACTATCATATCAGTTTATAAGCTTGAATTACTTACACCCCTCTCGCATATAACACAACGATTAGATTAGTTTTGGCTGGAATAGATAGTGCTAGTAGGCTGTGAACTCATGCCTTTTATTATCTCACATTTATATGCTTCTTTAATGGAAGCATATCTGTCGTAGTCATTCGTGATAAATATGATGCAGTACATGTACGCATTTATCTTACGATAATAAATGTATAAAGGATAATAAATATAATTGATACGGAAATTATTGAATACACTAACATATATTAAATATTATTTTATATAACATAATTATAAATGTATTCCTTTTTCTACTACTTCTTCTTCGTGTTATTATTCTTATTATTATATTATTTATTATATTATATATTATTATGTTATATATCATTATTATAGTAATAGTAATAATACAATGTAAAAAGAATTACTCTTACAGGAGAAATCATGAAAAAATATAGTGCTGAGAGTTTTACTTCATAGATAATGTGAAAACGAACTAATGTTTCAATTTTTTATTAAAATAATATATAATATGTAAGTATATATTCGCTTATTATTATCTAATAATTATTATTTTATAAATAATTGACAAAATCTTGATTTTAATCATAAATTTATATACTTCATATTTATCCATAGAATTCTACAATATTCAATCTTGTGGAATTATTATTAGCAATGTAGAGTGTTAGTACTTTAAATTTCAATAAGAATTAGATTAAAGAAAGTTTGAAAAATACATTAAAATATGCAGCCATTTGCTCGGCAGTACTTGCATTAGATCCGTATTGGGACGGTAGATAGCAAGTAATACCAGCCCAGATCTCACCACGTGGAGGTCGCTGCATCTGGAGACCCACGGGCTCTAACGGTGACCCTACTTTAAAATTCATGTTCCCGGTTTAATCTAATCGAATTTTCGAGCGAATAAAACGAATTTAACGGTAGGACTTTTAATCGCGTCCGCAAACACTCACGTGTGCGTGAGAATAATAATAATTATTACTCTATAATCCGCGTTCCTGGGATGACATGAGCTAACAAAGAACTCGTGCTCCCAACGCTATCTGGAGGACAATTCAGTTCTCGCTTACGAATAACATGACCGTCGCAATATCGACAGCTACATACACCGTTCTCTAACTAAACGAGATTTCGTGCGATCAAACGAAATCCAATTATCGTAGGACTTTTAACCCTTTCGTAACGAGATTTCGTGCGATCAAACGAAGTCCAATTATCGTAGAACTTTTAACCCTTTCGTTACGACTATAGTCGGCACCCATGCGATGAACTGTGTGTACGGTTGCCAACTACAGTCGACATCTATGCGATTGTTAACGATGCTACAGTTCACCCATGATCTCGGACCTACCAATGATCGGTTACACAAAATAAGGAACGTCATTGATATGCTCCAAAAAAAAATTTAGCCTATCATTCCAACCTTACCAACGGTTATGTATCGACGAAAGTTTACTTTTATATAAAGAGTGGCTATCGTCACTCCAGTGGCGTGGACCGCCGTAACGAAAGGTCGTACGAAACCGTGCTCGGGAACATCTACGCCTGTATTCACCGACACGTGTGCGAGTGTTAAAATCGATTACGAATCCCGAGCCATTCAGCGATACATCGAACTCGCGCCAATATACCAAAACCACCCGATCGCGGATGAATCGATCTCTTGGTAATCCAGCGAGAATAAGAACAAGAAGAAGAAGAGGAGGAGGAGAAGTAGCAGATAAAAAAGAGAGCCGGAGGAAGAAAAGAAGAGAAAGCAGGAACGTCGATGCTCGTGAGAAACTATAATATAAAACTCAGAACGAGATGTGGAAATATTGAATGTCGCTCCATCCGAGCAAAACTAGAGTACCAAAATTGTGCTCGATTTCTTCCTACTGAAAGAAGGAGACCCGCCCAAGGCCCCTCCCAAGGGCCCACATCCGAGGGCCCCTCCCAAGGGTCCAACTCGATGGTTCTTCCCTCGATTGTCCTTCCTTCGATGATGTAGTCTGAAAAGAAGAGGAGAATGAGGAGATAGAGAAGAATAATGAGAGAAGAAATTTAGTTGGGAAGAGTAGGTCAGTGAGTAAAAGACGGAAGAAAGGGGTGAAAGAGGATGAAAATTGGTAGGGAAGTTTAATAGAGAAAGAGAAGAAGAGAGGAAGACGAAGAGAAAAATAGCAAAAAATATAAAAGAAAACCGGAACACGCACGTGTGCGAAAAGGATGGATGGAACTCAAAAGGAGAGGAAGATATTTCGAACATCGTTCCACCAAACAAAATCAAAGTAATAATTGAATAAAATTGAACTCGATATTCCTTGCTGAACGAAGGAGACCCGCTCCATTCCAAGGGCCCACACTCAAAAGTCCCATCCATGGGTTCCACCGATATTTATAAATAACAATTAATAATAGTATAAATTGATAATAAACTGATACCTATTCGCGGCGTAAAAGAAATTAGCATTAGTATATAAATTGCTGAAAATCCTGAACTAAAAATTCATTAACTTATCATTTAGGCTTACGGAATATGACTCTACAAGTCTCCTTGTTCTTTAGCAAATACTCTAGTTTCATTCAAAAGCAATGACTCTATCGAGACTTTTCTTTTGTCAATTCAAATTGACTAAATATTTAATTTATGGTTATTTAAAAAATATAAAGCAAATCCTTGGGCGCTCCTTTTTACGAGTGAGTATTTTAATTATTATAAGAAACTCGTACAAAGTTTCGCTTATAATTCAGAGACACTAATCCATCGCGAATGTTTTCTTGTTTAATATTTATTAAAACTCATGAATATCGATTCTTTACTATTAAAATATTCAAAATTTGAAATAATTATAAACGCGTTGGAACAAGAAGATCCTACCTTGATCTAATAGATAAATCAAAAAATAAAATATTATTCACGAGTATATCTCCGAAAAAATTTACTCGTGGTCACTCGATGCTCTTCTTACTAATTAATTACAATCAATCACTCGTAACGATTCAGACCTTTCGTCGTCGACCTGATTGAATTGATCGGAGAGATTTAAAAATTTACTTACTACTTAAGAAGTTCTGCGATGGCTCCAAAACACTCGTCCGCGATTTAGGTCGAAATCGAGGGTGGATGATACGCGGCTGGTTGAAAATGAAGTAGGTCGAGATCGAAGTTGGTCGAAATCCTCTTCGGTGATCCACTGACTCTAATTCGCGGTAGTTATTTATTAACGAACAGTCACTGAATTTACTTCGCGAAACTCTACTGTCTTTTATAAGTACAATCTGTTTGATTGTTAAAAGAGCAGAACACTTTGCGAACAAACGCTGACTCAAACGCAACTGCATTGCGCGCAGTCGATGTAAGAACACTTGTTAGTTTAAATCGCGAAACGCGAACGAACAAACACAGCTTCTACTTCGCGATATTTTTATTTCAGCGATACAAACACACTCGATTACATCATTGCTTCGCGCGCGATTTCAACGATGTTCTGGAACAGAAAAGTGAAAACAAAATTATTAATATCACCGTTATAATAAGTAATTGTATAAATTATTCAAGTAATGAATATGATATGAAAAGTATATTTACTTTAAATTTTCGTTGATAATCGGAGCCAAAGACATCCTGAGATAGCTTCGATGTTTATTCATCGGAGTACAAAGTAAGACTGATCCAATAACCGTGAAGGTCGGTCAAAGATTTGTTTTTGTTGACGTTACGCGTAGTCAACGATCGCCAGTTTAAAATTTATGTTTAAGAGATAATAAATTAAAATTATTTTACGTTAAACACGTGTTCCGAGCCGTGTAATGTATAATTGAATTTACTATTGTTTAAATATTAGTTTATTTAATTTCGCGTACTTTTATATTGTTTAAATAAATGTAAAATTATCAAAAGTATTAATTTTCAAGTTGTCACGTTTAAAAAGAGATTGCTTCGATGTTCATTCGACGAAATACAAAAGAATACTGTTTGAATAATTAGTCAAAGTCAATGAAAAGTATATTTTTGTTTAAGTAAACTATCAACGTTGGTACGTTCAAATTTTAACTCTTTTCAAATATTAATTTCATTTAATTTTATATTTCACGCGTTCGTCGTACAAAGAAGTATTTAAAAAAATGTAATATTGTTTAGATTCGATGTTCACTCGATGAAATGCAAAAGAAAATAATTTCGATAACACTCAATTAGTGACAAGTTTATTTTTGTTTAAGTAAACAAACAACGTCCATACGTTCAAATTTTAACTCTATTCAAATATTAAATTTAATTCTATTTTGTATTAAATACGTGTTTCGAGCAATGGTAATTTTTAAATTAATGTGTTATCGTTTAATTTATTATTTATAAAGATATTAAATAAAATTATTTTAAATTTATCGCGTGTTATGATCTTTTTAATGTTTAAGCGAATGAACTATTGTTTAAATATTAGGTTATTGTTCTCCGTATACATTAAAGATCGTTTAAATAATTAGAAAATTTTAAAAATTATAAAGTATTGAAATTTAGCTGTACAGAAAGAGACTCCTTCGATGTTTCCTCGCCGGTATGTAGAAGAACACTGGCACAATAACTAACAAAGTCATCTAAAAGTTGATTTTTGTTGACATTAAATGAAGTCAATGAGCCCGAGTTTATAAACTTACGTTTAATAAGATATTAAATTAAAGTTATTTTATATTAAACGCGTATTACGAATTTTGCAACGTTAAACTGAATATGTACAATTGTTTAAATATTTTTATTTAATAAGTATATTGTACTCCGTGTACATTAAACATTGTTTACATAATTATGAAAATTATTCCTAATACTCATTAGCATGAACGATCGACCCTTTATTTTCTTATTTTTACCATAAATTCGTTCGATCGAAAGTTCATTAAAATTCCTTAATAAGTTATCGTGGCCTCTTCGTACGAAGATAAAGAAACGCGTTTCCTTGTATTAGGAATTGATTAGAAAATCTAAGCATCGGTTTACGTATTTCAAACAAGGAAGCTATCGGCTACTTCACGGAAACAAACCATAAACCACTCTAACGTTTTTATAAAAATCACTAACGAGGGTAGATGCTTTTTTCTTTTATTCCAAAATTCCAGGATTGTTATTATACGACATTTTTTTTTTTACGAAAAATATCGAAAACATTATGACGAACAAGATCTGATTCTAAATATGAAGGTTTGAGCGAGGACACGAATTTTTTATTTGTATGCACAAACTATCGTCGAATGAACGTTATTTTTCGACAAGGATTCTTCTCAAAGAAAATACAACTTTTTCAAAAGTTCGATAAAGCAGTCCTCGCTCAATCCTTCGTCGTCAAAATGAGATCTTGTTCATCAAAATCGTTCAAGGATTATGCCTGTACAAATAGTTGACGTAAACCATCATAAAATTAGAGAGTGACAAACGGCTATAAAAGAAATTTTGTTTAAAAGTAAAGCTTGTTTAAAAGTAGATGGAAAGATGGAATCTTTTTTTTTTATAACGTTTTTATTATTTTTTGTTTAACTTAGCGATTGTGGGCGTGTATATTAAAGGTACGATGTCAGATGATATCAAGTGAAATACTTACCTGGAATAGGTTAATGCTAGCTGACGCAAGTAGTATTATCGAGCAAGAATCATGAAAACGACGTTTTAATACGTTCTAAATGAGCCAGATCGAGCAAAAATATATTTCTTCTCGGTAAGCCGTACTACCGGTTCTTTTTTCTCTTCTTTCGTTTTCTTTTTCTTTGTTTCTTTTTTTTTATTTTTTTAACGCTCAAAGAAGGTAACAAGAATAAGAAAGAGAGAGAGAGAACGATTTTTATTTCACTCAAGAGCTCAGTGTACCCAGCGAAGAGAAAATTATCTTGAATGGTATTCTAATCTATATCTATTATCTCTGTTCGAGTCAAAATCAAGTCGAAATATCTACTTAAACGAAGATAACGCATGGAAAGTCGTTAATCAGCGATAATTACCCGATGATAGATACATACATACATAACGTTCTAACACTTATGCGGTAAACCTAGCCTTCGGGTATATATTGAAGAAGAAAATATCGGGGGTGGCCTTGGACAACTAGTTCTCGATATGCAGACGCAATAGTCATATTAGTTTCGAAATGGAATTAATTTTGAATAACTCGTTCGAATAGATTCGTTCGTACTCCTGGATTAAACGGCAAAATCTATTACTGTGTGATACACGATAAATCCTATTACGTTTTCTCTAATTAACGTAACACGTATAAAGAAGATAATAATCATTCTTATTTCCTAGTTAAACTAAGATACTGACAACGGACAAATATAAGTGAGTATATCTAACGAATATTCTATTATACGCTCTAACGATATTCTATTATATATATATATATATATATATATATATATATATATATATATATATATATATAATATAAATGAAGCATATAATAAAATATAAAACAAAATTACCATCGAGAAAGATACGAAATTTCTATAAGAGATTTCGTTCGATTTAAATTAAATACGATCGGTTATTTCGATAATTGAAATGAAAAGAGAAGAATAAGAAGAAGAAGAAGAAAAACGGAGTATCTCGTATTCGTTCACTTCCGTGCATATACTCGGAAATAATCGCTTTCCCTAAGGACGTCTGGACATAATCAATGCGTTTACTCGTTCGTTGGATAAGAAAAGAAATAGTGGAAAAGAGTAAGATAAACGAAGGGAGTGTACCATACCCGGACGGAGAAGTTGGCGGGGACACTCCTCTATTTCAGGTTCGGGATCGTTTGAATTACGAGTCTCTCTCTCTCTCTCTCTCTCTCTCTCTCTCTCTCTCTCTCTCTCTCCCTCTCTCTGTATGTTGCGCTTGCTGCGTGCTACGGAGTCCTTTCTGTGAGTGGCGTGGCGTGCGAACGGCGACCCTCCTATAAATCTTCATTTAGCGGCCGTGCGCTCTCTCCGAGGGAGTCGTCGTCGTCGCGACCGAGTCTGATCTTAGAAGAGCTTTCGAAGCTCTGGAATTTCATGGGAGCTACGCACTTACTTACTAAATTACAACCTACTTTATTATTGTAAAAAGTAATTAGGTAATTACTTATTAACTTACTTATTATCTATGAAGTAAATTAAAGTAAATAAGACGACGGAAAGAAGAAGGATACTTTTCGTATCGAATTTTATCGATAGATCGAATCGAGCTATCAAATGATACTAACTTTATCGAGTTTTTGAAGCTCTGGAATTTCATGGGGGCTATGCACTTACTTACTCACATACTTACTTACTTGCTTGCTATCCATTAGTAAATTAAAGTAAACAAGACAACGGAAAGAAGGATATTTTTCGTATAGAATTTTATCGATAGATCAGGAAAGAATTATGAGAATAATTCCAGCTCTATCGAGCTTTTGAAGCTTTGGAATTTCATGGGAATTACGTATTTACTTACTAAATTACAACCTACTTTATTATTGTAAAAAGTAATTAGGTAATTACTTATTAACTTACTTATTATCTATGAAGTAAATTAAAGTAAATAAGACGACGGAAAGAAGAAGGATACTTTTCGTATCGAATTTTATCGATAGATCGAATCGAGCTATCAAATGATACTAACTTTATCGAGTTTTTGAAGCTCTGGAATTTCATGGGGACTATGCACTTACTTACTCACATACTTACTTACTTACTTGCTTGCTTGCTTGCTATCCATTAGTAAATTAAAGTAAACAAGACAACGGAAAGAAGGATACTTTTCGTATAGAATTTTATCGATAGATCAGGATCAAATTATGAGAATAATTCCAGCTCTATCGAGCTTTTGAAGCTTTGGAATTTCATGGGAGCTACGCACTTACTTACTAAATTACAACATACTTTATTATTGTAAAAAATAATTAGGTACTTACTTATTAACTTACTTATTTACTACTTATCCGTAAATTAAAGTAAAAAGGACGAAGGAGAATACTTTTCGTTTCGAATTATATCGATGGATCAGATCGAGGTATTAAATAAAATAGAGCTTACGAAGCTCCGGAATAAAGGCTACGTACTTATTTATTTACTTACTAAGCTACAACCTATATTATTATTGTAAAAAGTCAGCAAATTAGTACTGACTCACTCACTCATTCACTCACTCACTCACTCACTCACTCATTCACTTAATTACTTACTTACTTACTTATTTAATTATTTACTACTTATCGATAAAGTAAAATAAAGAAGACGAAAAGTAGTATACTTTTCGCGTCGAATTTCATCGATTAGATCGAATCTCATTTAATCGTAATATGCTCGTTTAATATCGTATCGGTTACATAATATGAAAACAATTAATTAAAGTAAAAGCCATCGAGAACAAGTATTATTTCGAATTTCGATTTTACCAGATTAAAATTCGGCTACTCGTAGAATATTAGTAAACCAAAAAGACAAAAAAGAAAAGAAACTACCGTCTTATTACGAGCTTCCCCGAAATGTCGTGCGTCGATAAGTTTTCGTCAACCGCAGACAGGATGCGTGAAAGAATTCACTTACTTCACCTTACCCTTTCTCCTCGACCACCTTGTGTCTCCTTCTTTCACGTCTACCCCCTCTCCCTCTCCACCTCCCATCCCTCTCTGTCTCGTTTCTCTTGTAGTTCAAACGTGTCTTCCATTTTCTTTCGCTTAACTTTATACCGGACGGAAATCAATTTCGTTCTCTCTTCCTACTAATCTTCGCGTTTCTATCTTCTCTTTGATCCTTTCTCCTTGAACGAACGAACCTTGCTCTCGATGAGAAGAAACGAGATAGAGATAGATACATAGATAGAGAGAGAGAGAGAGAGAGAGAGAGAGAGAGAGAGAGAGAGAGAGAGAGACAGACAGACAGAGACAGAAGCTATAGGTAATACCTACCATAGTCGTTTCTCCATCTCCTTCTAACCTTTCCGATGAAGCTTCGGTCAAGTTACCGGTGCACCATCGGCAGCTAACCTCTCTTCTGCGGATTAATTCGAGACCCCGGTTATACGCTCGTACAGGCAGCGGGTGTGGTTGTGCGAATCGCCGTGAGCACGCAGTCTTCGGGGTCATCCTATCGGGACCTCTATCGTCCAAATATTTACGATCACCATCCTCATTCGACTTTATGACCGCCAACTTTCATTCGCGACACGCCGTAAACAGTCCCATGGCTTTTTCCACGTACACACACACACACACACACACACACACACACACACACACACACACACACACACACACACACACACACACACACACACACACACACACACACACACACACACACACACACACACACAAAAGCGCGCGCGGCACACGAGCACACACTTTCGTCTCGTTTTTCTCTCTTTTTTTTTCTTATTTTTTTTTTTTTTAATGCTTCGTTCTGATTGTTGTTACGATTATTGTTAAAACGATAGGATATTAGAATGTCGTATTTATTTAGTAAAACGTTTGACTTTCGAGAAAATATTTTTCGTTCGATCATCTTTTTTTAACACTTTCGGAATTATTCCTTGAGAAACAATTCACGGTAAATCGTGATACGTTACGTGATGCTCTGGATGACGTAATATTTGGAAATATTCAACTACGTACATAAATATTATCGCTTATCGAGAGAGCCGTTTTGCGATATCAACATCGTTGTTCATATTCAGACAATATAATGTTAGAAATTTTTTGGATGAACATCGACAAGTCGCAGAAATTCTTATTTTTTTCATGACACGAGTATATATATATACACACACACACACACACACACATATATATAATAACGTTCGGCCATTATTTTTGTCGATCGTTTGCGTTCCGTAACGCGACGATATAAAGTCATTTGAAGAAAAAGGTAGAAAAATAAATATTTGAAATAACGTGACGAGGAACGTTTAACGAGGAATCGACTTGAAACGACGTACAACATATGTATGTATGTACGTACGTACGTACGTATGTACTTATTTTACGTATAGTATAGCTCAAATTGCGTCGGACTCTTTTATCCGAAATATTTCGTTCTTATCTTTTCGAAGGTAATACTTTTCGGAAGATTATGCGCCGTAACGCGGGGATGCGCGAATACGCTCGTAATAAAAAGTAAGGTTTATCGTACGACTTTATTCGATCGTGGATCGTCTCTTCTACCATCGTTCCCTCTTACTACGATCATTTTTCATTCTTTAACGAGCACTTAAATACCTTCGGACAGTGTAGAGATACAAACGTACGATATGGATAAAATGACAAAACACCGATCGAACGTCGATCATCGCGTACTCGGAATCTTGGAAAGCGGATAAATAATTCTTCATGAATAAAATATCCCGCTCGTTAGAACTCGATGAGGTCTGTTAAGAGAGAAAGAACCTCTCACGATCGTTCGACGGATGATGATATATATATAGAGAGAGAGATAGAGAGAAAGAGAGAGACATAGCTAGTGTTTGGTCCTCTTTGGTCTTTCTACTTTTCTCGCGATCGTACGATCGATCGAACGCTTATCGAAAGGCACACACAGTTGTAAGCGTATAAACGGGGCGCTTGTCTTACCTTCTATCCAAGGTCGAATCAGGAAAGGAAAGTCAGCCTCGGCAGGTGGTACGTGCTCTGAAATTGACACCGTAATCTCTTTCTCTCACGGGCCGTGCGTGTCAAAGAACAAAGCCGATCTTTTAATCGTTCGTGATCATTCGCAACGTTTCGAGTTTTATTATGAAATATTCTTTATAATATGTAGATCATCGTCGTCTTTTTTAAAAGCTATTTACTTATTTATTTACTTACTTGAAGAATCTAATTTTTGCGAATCAGATTTGATTATCGTTAAGCAGAGTAAAGGATCGAAAGGGATCTTATAGCTTCATGAACGTATTTAAGTAAATATATATGTGTATACATATACTACAGCGTAAATACACGCTTGGTTCGAGCTTATACGCAGGTGTTCCCTGGAGCTGGATCGCACATAAACCGGATGTAATAAATCGAACACGGTGAAAACGTTGAGGCACAACGCTCGCCTATCACCGCCCGATGACACGCTCTGGAAAACGTAAAGCTGTGTTAACTACGTAACGTCGATGATCCTTTCCGAAAAAAATATCGAAGATCGTATACGGTCGATAATCGACGACTTTCTTATCGGTCTCTAGTCTCTGATATACTACTTCTGCAAAAGTGGAAACTTCATGTTAAATTATATTTTGTTTGGCCTTTCGATTTATATTTATCGTATCAACGAAAATAATCGAGACTCGACGAAGCATAACGTCAAAGGACGTACTCCTTTACTTACTTACTTTCTTGCTTGCATGCTTGCTAACGTTGTCCGATTTCTACGCATGTATTCTTTTGGATAGAAGAAAACAAAAAAAAGAAAAACAAAAAAAAAAAGAAGAGAGATAAGACGACAACGTGACACGAATGATCGTGATATATATTTATGTATCTCATATAACAGCCAGTTGTGGACGAGAAACTTGCGCGTGATCTGAAACAATTCAAATCACCAATCTTATATACGAGAACACGCGGAAACGTGATTGCTTGCATATTGCTACACGGAATTTAATTGATACGTGATCGGTAGCCCGTTGCGGATTCCTATCTTTATTTCTTCTTTTTTATTTATTTTTTGTGTATTTTTTATTTCTTGTTTTTTTTTTTTGTATTTTTTCTTCTTTTTTTTTCTCCTTTTTTCTCCCCTTCCTTCCTTTCTTTACCGTAACATACAATCACTGCATAACAGTTCCTTCAAGATTCCTGAGCGCCATCAGCCGGATCACGAGCACTCTTTTCGTTAACGACTTTTGTAATAATCGCTAATAAATTCCAACTCGAGATTGTTTTACGACTTTACAAGGACGTCGCGGTTACAACTTTTTTTTACTTTTTTTCTTCCTCCTCCTTCTTTTTTCTTTTTCTTTTTCTTTTTAATTTCTTATTTTTTTTTTTGCAAAGAATGTCTCTATGTTTCTTTGTCTAAAATTTGTTTCTTATTTTCGCCAAAAGAAAAAGAAAAAAAGAAAATAGAAAAACCGTCGGAATTTGTGCGAATCTCGTAAAAATAAAGCATCCGTGAGACGTCCTTTTCGTAACTTTCTAAAACTTATTCATTTCGTAAATGGCAAATTTTGTTCCTTTTCATTCTCTCTTTCCCTCCCTCCCACTCATTCACTCACTCACTCGCTCATTCGTTCACTCCCTCGTTCTCTGTCTCTCTTTCTTCTTAATTCTCGTCCCTTCCGCCGAACGAAAGAACGGCAAGGCGGCAGCGCACAAGCCGGTAAATCGCAGCCGGATATCCTCGGTGACTTTAGTCGGCTCTGTAAGGTGATAACGATACGGTACATTAACGGCCGCGTGAATTTCCCATTAGTCATCGGCGGTGGACGCTGTAATTTCTAGCACGCGCTGCTCTTACATACGTAGTTACGTACCTACGTACTCTCTATACCAATACGCACGTTCACAAACATATCTCTAGGTAGAGACCGAAAGGAAAATACCGCTTCTTTTTCACTTTTTGCTTATTCCCCTCCCCCACCATCACTATCACCACCAACCACCAACACCAACACCGACACCACCACCACCACCATCACCACCTTCTTTCTTCTTAGAAACCAGCCGGTAGTTACAACGGAATGTTTAAATCGTTTCTCGTTCGACATCATCGTCGTCGTCGTCGTCGTCGTCGTAGTCGTTGTAGTCGTCGTAGTTGTTGGGCTACCGAACGTGTCCTATTAATATCGCGTTACCCACCAACACTTGGAAAGGCAACAGCCAAGGGAGCGAACGTTTCTCGCGGAGAGAGCGGGTTAATGCACGCTTTTAATGCCGCGCCGGCGGTACGCTGAAATATGAAGACAGCTGGTCCAATGGCGTCTTCGCGAGATATCCCGACTCTACGTGAAACGTCTATCGTGTATGCATGTATGAATGTATGTGTGCGTATTTATATGTATAACGCGAGCCACGTAAGTACGTCGAATAATAAATTAATCGAGCGGTCCGCTCGACGGCCGATCGACGATCGACCTGTGCCTTCTTACATTATTAATACTCTTCGTCGAGAAACCCGAGCGATTATGTTATAGAGAGAAAAAGAGAGAGAAAGAGAAAGAGAGAGAGAGAGAGAGAGAGAGAGAGAGAGAGAGATAAAGGAAGTTATGACGTACGATCTCGCGCTAGGACCGACACGATTCATTAGGAAGACAATAGTTTTCTATAGGTATGATCGATGCTGCCTCGTGAAACTCAAAGGTAATGACGATGAATAAGAAGAAACTGGAATATGTCGGTTCTAACTTCGATTTCCTTTATATTATCGATCAATCTTGAAATAGGACGCCCGTGGAGGAATTTACGTCGATACATCGATTTCTCGCGTTCTTCGAAGGACCAGAACGAAATAAGAAACGATAGCGTAAACTCCAGATCGATCGTCGTCGTTCTCTTTCTACTCCTCCCCGTCGTCGTCGTTGTCGTCGTCGTCGTTCTTTGCAAAAAATGTTCGGAGGGATCAGTCCTTCCAGATTCTCAAAGCGGTATCCCTTTTCGTATGCGAAAAGGTGGAACTCTCTCTCTCTCTCTCTCTCTCTCTCTCTCTCTCTGTCTTTCTACTCTGTCTCTACCGACGACGCAAAGATGTATATATTGCTCCCCTTTCGTTGCAACATTCGCGACTCGTCGGCGTATCGTATCGCATCGGATCTTTCCCTATATGGAAATCCAGCATAAAAAGTCGTTGGCAGGACCTACAGGTCCCTGTGGTTAGCGACTGCGACGAACGACCACGACACCAACGTGGTCACGACGATCCTCGAGGACGACGAAGACGATGTTAACCGAACTCGAACCGACGTCGTCTCATTATCCTACCGATCTTGACGTTCCTTCGGTATTCTTGCCGAAAATATCGATGCCGAGTTTTTACGGTATATCCCTTTTCTGATATAAATTCCCACAAAGATATTTAAAAATGAGACATTAGATCGAAGCTATATCTCTAATAATACATATCTACTTAATACCACTTAATTATCACGGCATATGCATTTCATAGGATATATACAGTTATATGTATTAAGTAATATCGAAACTATGTTCTCTTGAACTTCCTCACGTTATTGATTTATTATTCGTTGTATACATATATCATCGAAAGTCTATTATCGATTGTTGCAAAATTAATGGTAAATGATATCGTTTAAATATGTAATATATTATTCAATAGTTCTTATACAATAATGTACCAACTATAACTTTGTATTCGCAGTTATTATCTTTGTTTTTCGATATTTCTTTTTTTCTTGTTTTTTCTTCATCGTATATTTAAAAATATATTACACAGATCGTTCTTATTTTTCTGAACACTTCATGCGTATAAAAGAATCGTTAATAAAATTGTTTATTTTTGCTACGAATAAATGTACATACATATGTAATCCGAATGGGGAATATTTATAAAAGGTGATAACGACATCGTGTCACGCGTTTTAAACGATTTGATGTATTAATAGACCCAAATTACAACTAGCGCAGTTGTTTTTTGACTGATATGGATGATTCTATCGATCGTAACGGTATAAAGAAAAACAATCTATCTTTGGTAAGGAGAGAAAAAATACTCGTAAAGATATGTGTCAACTTACTTTCCGCGTGAGTTTCTTATGTAAACTTAGGATTATACGTTTGCTTCTTACAATTGTCTGATTCAAACTACATGATAAGGTGACGAAAGTAAACAATACGCAGTAGGTGAGCCAGAACTTCAAAAAAGAAAAAAAAAACAAAATGTAAAAAGATTGCTTTTTACGGCAAAATACGTATTTTTGAATCCTATCAACATACTATAAGCGGCAACTGTAGGTATATATATGACAAAAAAGAACACAGTTTGTAGTAGCGTCGTTGTAAACATTCTCGAGGATGACCTCGCCGTTTATATCAAATAGAATGTCATTTGCGTATTAATTTCTCATCGGGAGAGACGTATGAGAGATGTATACGTACATATGTGTATAGCTTAGAAAAAATCTCTTTCATGTGATTCGTTTTGTTCGATTTTAATTCCTATTACGACTTAAAGTTTTACGAAGAGAGAGAGAGAGAGAGAGAGAGAGAGAGAGAGAGAGAGAGAGGGAAAAAACTCGACGACAGAACGATATCATATAATTGCGGAAGATTCCGCGGGCTGTAGTACTATCATCTCTACACGGAGAAAGAGCAAAAGACTAACATCTGCCTCGAGAGGTCGAGGTTGAGTGGCCGGAACAGGATCACGGGGAATTCAAGGTACTTAAAGCGTTTCGACGACTCATCATCGCAAATTCTTCGAGCCCACAGTAAGGTGAAATAAAAGATAGAGAAAAAGAGAGAGAATTCTTGTGTTTGCGAACACGGAGAGTTATGTACCGAGTTTGATATTTTTCTAAGCGTAATCGTTTCTGTTATTTACAGTGACCGTTAGATTTTTCTCATGTCATGTGCCGAAGAATAGAACGAAATAAAGTTTGTATGGGGTTTCGACGTTCTTCCTCGAGAGAGAGGAGCGGGGGGGGGGGGAGGGGATGGAGGAGAGGAAGGAAGAAAGAGTAAGTTTTTCTTTCTTTTATTTTTAAATAAAAACGTAAAGACGCCATTCTCGAGGTCTTCCTAAACAATTATACGATCGGGCTTACGGCGCGAATTCACGGCACGGAGAATTCTTCGTGCGTTATGCGCCTTTAAACTTTATTTCGGTCTGGCGCGCGCGCGATAAACGAGGCAGTAAAGTAATCGACGGCGCGAATTTGAAAGGATCATCCGAGATATGGGGTCGCATCTCATGGAGTATCCTTATTTTTTATGTCTTTACAAGGCTACGTCGTAAAAGTGCCCAATGCTCTCGCTTCCATGAGATATATATACATACATACGTAAAGAGAGAGAGAGAGAGCGAGAGAGAGAGAGAGAGAGAGAGGGAGAGGGAGATAGAAGGATGCGTTTATTAGCGTTTCGCAATTTGGTCGTAAGGATTATAAAAGGCCGATGAAATTTCACGAGGTCGTTGCTTGACGCGAAAGGATTAACTTTACAAGATCAAGAACCCCGAAGGAACCATTTTTGGTGATTAACTTTTAAGCGCACGGCTATCTATTTTCCTCTTTCTTTTTTTGTAATTTATAAAGAGATAAAGAGAGAAGAGACTTACTACATAATAAACGTTATGATCGTTTTCTGCGCTTTTAACAGCGAAACAAATTAAAAAGAAATAAGAAATAAAAAGGAAAGAAAAAAATAGTAGATCGATTTTGAAGAAGCCTTAACAAAAGTGAGGAGCTCTTGGAAGTAGAGAGAAGACATTTTTCACAGAATAGATTCGGGGGCTGATAACTGTCGTCGCGCTTCTGAGAGAGACAAAGAGATAGAAGAAGAAGAAGAGAGAAGAGACAGAGAGTGAGAGAGAGAGAGAGAGAGAGGGGGAGAGAGAGAGAGAGAGAGAGAGAGAGAGAAAGGGAGTGGTCTCTGGTAGGCGTTTCCGTTAGACCGTAACGATATCGTCAGGTTGCATAAGTGGACCTCCGGTTATGACAGATTACGAGCGCATAAATAATGACCGCGTGCGATTTTCGTGGCGTGTACACGAACACACGGTCGGACACCTATATACATATGTGTACCGACATCACTCTCGAAGCTCGTTGCGGTAGGTATCGAGAGAAGTGATCTACGGCAAGGATCCGTAGATCGATGACTGACCGAGCCTGGCGAACGGCTGCCGGCCCGGGGGTCATAGGGTGACCTCGGTTGGAGAACTTGATCGATGACTCTAACGATGACCTCGTCGACGTAGCTCGACTCTCTTTCTCTACCTTAGCATTCTTTCGTTCCAACTATCCTTCCTCTTAGCCGCTCAACGTCTTTCGTGAACACGACGAAGTTAAACTCGGTCTTGTAGAATCCGTCGCCGACGTTTCATCGGAGTTTTGTACAGATATTCATGACGATCAAAGTTAACAACGACTACTACGAAAAGTTTAAGATCGCAAAGGTAGACAAAGGAAAGCTAGAAAGTTAACAGGCTAGTCGGTTTTGTCGGTAAAATGTAAATTCTAGAGAGTCGGTTACTAAACCCCTTGTAGACATCGATTTCGTTCGCTCCCACGGTAGCACCTGAAACCAATTAGATAGTCTTCGTCGATCGAATATCAACGCATTCCATATCCGCAGGTGAAAAAATCAAATCTCTCTCTCTCTCTCTCTCTCTCTCTCTCTCGTTCTCTTTCTCTATCTATCTATCTATCTTTCTTTCCATTCATCGACAAAGGTTTCGCGCCTTTCCTCAGCTGCAGCTGGCTCGGATCGACCGATAGAAATCCACGAAAGCTCGCCGGTACCTTTGGCTAAGGCGGCGATCATCTCGCGGCAAAAGGGAAGCAATCGCGATTCCTCGCGAGTACGGCGTCGGTGTCGTCCAATAAAACTGCCCCGTAACGTGTATACCGTATAGCTGTTAGCCCTAAGGCTCACCCTTTCTCGTGGAAGCTCTCGTGGCAGCAACAGGCAACAACTTGGACGAGGAGACGAAGAGTATGTAAAAGTATATACATACATACATACTTGTACACGAGGTGCATCCGTAAGGACTCTTACCTGTAAACGACTATTTTGCATACAGTAACGTGGCTGCATTCAGAACGTACCAGCCGCCACCGCCTCCTTTTGCTTACCCGTCGGCTTACTTTCGATTTTCTTTGCGAGTACGCGAGGATAGCCGAGAGTACGCCATGTGCATACCGATTCAACGCTGCACCTACCGTCACCTTGTTGCCGTTGCAACTTTTGCTGTTGTTGCTGTTCGCGACGATGCGTACGCGCTGACAATGCCTTATAGCTCTAATGGAACCTCTTCGTTGTCGTCTCTGTGGGAATGACGTTCGAGCGCTACCGTTCAGGCTTCTATTCCTTCTGGCAACCGATGTCCGAGGGGTAGAGAAGGAAGAGGAGGAAGAGGATGATGGGAAGGAGGAGGAGGACAAGCGTTGAATTATTTCGCGTGCGTTTTATTGACGTGCTAACGCAAATACTTACCTCCCACTATTTGAAAATTCGATCACACTGGAAGATAAGGAACGAAGATATTTAGAGAAATACATCAGTAAATTGTAAATAATTTAATATCGTTGTATTTTATTATTGCATTATTTATCATTTTTCGAAGATAGAGAAAGTTTTTATATGAAACAATTAAAGTGGGGAAAGGTGTGGGAGGGGGGGGAGGGAGGAGAGTCTGTCGTCGGCCGATGTTATATTATCGTACTTACTTTGTCCGAGTAAAAAGTTCAAAAAAGAGAGAGAGAGAGAGAGAGAGAGAGAGAGAGAGAGAGAGAGAAATAACGAGTGAAAGAGACAGAGAGAAAGAGAGTGAAAGAAAAGAGCGAGGATTACACCTTGGCACGCAAGAAAGGTGGAAAGGGGTTTGGCGTGTGCGCACGCACGTAAGCAATGTGCCTGCTATCCGAGCAAAAACGAGACAGAATCTGCTCTAGCGTCGTTTGGTTGCCCTCTTTTCCTCCTTCCCTTTTCCGCGTCCATTCTAGAATCTGAACACGGTCACCCAAGTTGTCCTATAGCTCTATCCGTTGCACTTAGCACGCTCGTGTTCGCTATCGTCGCTCGCTTTCCGTGCACTTCTAATATCGAAGTGGATAATTAATTACAAGCGCCGAGTTAGAATTAGAGTTAGAGAGAGAGAGAGAGAGAGAGAGAGAGAGAGAGAGAGAGAGAGAGAGAGAGAGAGAGAGAGAGAAAGCAACGCTTGAGCTAATCGCAACGCATCTTCCGACATTCACGAGCCCGTTTTTATATCGCGATCATCGGTGCGTGGGCGTGCTACCGCCGACTATTAATTCGCCTTATTTCGTGAAATCACGATCGTTCTACTAAAACGATTTCTTTAGCAAGCCAGTAGAGGTCATTATCGTGCCTGTTAATTAATATTTCTTCTCGAGGGAATGGTAGACAGAATGCGTTCTAGATTCTTCGTGTATACATACATACATACATACATACATACATAAATAAATATATACATACATGCATACATATTTACTATTAATCTTATTAAATAAAAGAATAGACTAGAACCTGGTTGTTATCCGTTGTAACCTTATTTTCATTTTCTTTTTCTCAGAGGAAGATATTAAGGAAGACTTTGAGAGGAAGAAAAAAGAAAAAGAAATAACAAAAATCGTTCGACCTTTCACGGTTCAATGCACGTAGCTAGATTTCGCGATCGATCCCGATCTTCCGGGTGTCCTTTTCTATTCTCGAACGTACTCGAACGAACGCGGGCTCCCATATCGCGTAATTTTAGCTCGGGACAGATCAGGTGTTACGTTGCCTCGGGAGCACATTAATCATTCAACGTGCACCAACTATGCAAACCACGTTGGGAGAGAAAGAAGAGGCGAAATGTGTTGGTGCTGAAGGAGGAAGAGGAGAAAGAAGAGGAGCAGGAGAAGGAGGAGGAGGAGGAGGTGGAGGAGGAGGAGAAGGAGGAAAAGGAGGTCCGCGAGACTGCTGGTATATTCTACGTACGCCTATCTAGCGATCTATCGCGGCTGTTTCAAGCAGCAGCTCACATACCGTAGTCGAGAGAAAGAGAAAGAAAGGAAAAGAGAGAGAGAGAGAGAGAGAGAGAGAGAGAGAGAGAAAGAGAGCGCACGTTGCACGGCCCGCTTGCATATTGGGACGTAATTACGAAGGCTCACCTATACCCTCCCTCTTTCTTCGTTTCTCTTTTCTACGCCTAGAGAAGTCGCTTAGCACCGGTTAAGAACGTGCCACGCCACCTGTGCCTTTAAAACGCAACGGGGGTCTTATAAGGAAAACGACGCTGATCTCCGATGCCACGCGAACTCGTGCTGTTGCATTTTGCACGAAGAAGAGAATCCGCGCGAAAACAGCGCGTCCTGTCGCCCGTTCTCTTTTTTTCCCTCTTTCTCTTCTTCTCTGTTATATCTTTTTTTCTTTTCTTTTTTTTTTTTTTTTACTCCAACGAAGACATACTTCAGGTTTTTGTTAATATCCTTGCTAAAGATATTGCATTGTAAAGTATTCCTATCTTTCGAACGAGTTTAGTTAGAGAAAAATTATTTATTCTTTCTTTTTTTTTTTTACATTGAAATAAATTAATTGTGACAGAATATATATATATATATATATATATATATATTTTTCTTTACACGATTAATTGAATAAGAGCACCAAGAAGGTATCATCGTCTCTGTTTCTTGGTATTGCACTACGACCGGACGAGTTCATCGTACCGACCGCAACCCTGAACTTCACGGCAGTGCGTTAAAGTGATATAGGACCAAGCCAGTCGACGTCCATGTGCTTTTATATATGTTTGTGTGCGTACGTGCGTACGTAAATACGTGCGTGCGTGTATATGGGTAAGCGCGAGCGCGCGCGCTCTGCGGCCGCTGGCATTAAATTCGCTAACGAACGTTACGTGGTTTATAATCGCTTAGCGGGCCGAACCGTAACGATTACACGAAGAATTATAGTCGTCCACTGTCGCGGAGAATTCTACGCGTTTTCATCAGTGACCGTCTCTCTCTCTCTCTCTCTCTCTCTCTCTCTCTCTCTCTCTCTCTCTCTCTCTCTCTCTCTCTTTTAACTCGGAAAGATTAACAGTCCGATCCCTTTAGACTCGGAACGCCTTCTCGACGCCTTCGGAGCCGCTCCTTCGATGATAATCGCAATATCGTTAACGATGAAAATAAATAATAAAATAAATCACGTGGCTTCTGTTATCCCTCTTTCTTTTTCCATTTTTTCTTCCCTTTTTCAAAAAAAGTACGATCGAAAAACGCTTTCGTTCTTTCTTTTCCCTTTTTTTTTGTAACCTTTTATAACCCCATTTTATATCGCTCCCTAAAAATAAAAAGACTTCTATAATGCAAAACTCGAAGTATAACTACACCGTACTATAATCGCAAGCATAACTGATCTTTAGCATTAACATTCGGATATGAACTAAGAATGAATATTTCGTTGCGATAAAATAAGTTGAGATTTAAAAGAGAAACAAAAGACAAAATAAAAGAAATACAAAGAGATAATAATAATAATAATAATAATAATAATAATAAATACAAATAAAATACTGATATACGAATGCATGACATTATAGAGGGATTTTAAAGAACGAAAGGAAAATAATAAGAAAGACATGAAGGAAATGAACACGATCGAGTATAGAGAGTAGTATAAAATCGAATTTAAATTCACATAGTGAAGGGTACGATTATCGTCCCTTACCGTCCTATCTAGTACATAGGATTACATATATACATACATATATATATATATATATATATACACATACATACATACATACATACATATATATATATACATACATACATAGAAGAACGAGGGTCGAAGGTTCGCCGCGTTCTTCAGCGATATGCACGCCGGCATCCACCTTCGGGTGCGTTAAAGTGATATAGGGCCGTGGCCACGGTATCGGCGGCGTTCAGTGGCCGGCATTAAATTAGCTAACGAACGAGTTTGCCATGGCTATGCTCCTAGCTTAATAAAAGAATATACCGCGCGCGTCCGCTCTTTCTCCATCCTTCTTATTTTCTCTCTTTCTCTCTCTCTCTCTCTCTCTCTCTCTCTCTCTCTCTCTGTCTTTCTCTTTCTTTCTAGTTAACTCTTATACACGCCGACGCGCTGAGAAAGAGAGAGAGAGAAAGAGAGAAAGAGAAGGAGAGAAAGAGCGGGTCTCCGGGTCGGCGATGATGCCCTCTCCGCCTCGGTCCCGTGGCGGTGCACAATCAACGGAGCGTGCTCGTAATGACCATTACCGTCCGACTCGCTACCTTCGACTACCTTCGCCCACCACCCGGTAAATGGCTCGTGTCTGCTAACTTCTCTCTCGCCCGTAACTTCCCCGGTACGGTTACTACCAGGGACGGATACTGTTATCGCCTTTTCTATTATAAAAAGGATATTGGCGAAAGCTAGGGAAAGTATTCCTCTCACGAAAATGAATTTTCTATTTCTTCTATTCTCTCTTTCTCTCGTTCCTTTTTTTTCTTTCCTCGTTGTTGTTGTTTCCTTTTTTCTCTCTTTCGTTTTCTTTTTTCACAGTTTTAAAGCTACTACGAGCGAAAGCAACGATACCTATTCAATTGATTCTAAAACGTAGGAAATAACGTACTACTCTCATTTTTGATAACATTCGATTAAATTTGGATTAAGTTTAAACATCATAAAATTGATATCGTAGGAATCCAACGTATTCCTTCTTTCATTTTTGATAACCCTTTGGATTAAGCTTAAACGTCATAGATATCATTTTGATAATATTTATAATTGTTCGTTATGAAAGAAGTATTTTTTAATGTATTTCTGAAGAATCGTCTTTTGTGGTAAATTATCACCGATAGAACGCATCTCTCTCTCTCTCTCTCTCTCTCTCTCTCTCTCTCTCTCTCTTATCTCTCTCTTCTATGAAGGCGTTCCTACCGGTGAAGTTTCGCAACGGTGGTCGTTGTCTGCCCATTACGACGCACGCCCGCGCACGTACGTATAATGGCAATCATGTTAATTATTGTAAGTAGAGCCGTGCGCCGGCACCGACGCCGACAACGTGCTTCGTAGTGGTAACGGCGTGTGCCACCATTACGGTGAGCGCCTTACCGTGAACGCACGCTATTCATTCGGTTGCCTACGCTCTCAAAGAAGAAGAAGAAGAAGAAGAAGAAGAAGAAGAAGAAGAAGAAGAAGAAGAAGGAAGAGGTGGAGAAGGAGGAGGAGGAGGAGGAAGGACGGATAGAAGGAAGGAAGGAAGGAAGGTCGAACCAGAAATACACTAGACTTCACTCCCCACCTTCCTTTCATCTTGGTTTCCTGCTTACAATAATTAGGGCTTACCTCGAATGCAGTCACCAAATCGGTGGCACGAATTCTCTCTGTTTCTCTCTAGCCAGACAGACGTCTAACTATTTCGAATCGCACAATGTTTCCTTATAATAAGATATCTAATTAATTCGCGTAAAGAGAGAGAGAGAGAGAGAGAGAGAGAGAGAGAGAGAAACCAAGATGGATGCTAATTGAGCTTAGAGTGGACACTGTAACGCTCCGTGGGATCTTCTCGAATCGTATTACATAAAAGTAACGAGCGTACAAAGTGGCTTTCCTACTGGGCTTAAGGTCTGGAACGGTAAGGATCTTTTTACATTTTTATTTTACCTTTATTCTTCTCTCTATTCGAGTGTATGCACAAAGTCTGATCGAGATGGACACTAATTAGAAGGTGGTGTTTCATTAAGATAATGTAAGGTGAGTTAATTGAATTTTCATCGAGGCTCGATCACTCGCGTTGTTGTTTCCGGTAAGGAAAGAAGAAGAAAAAAAATATATATATAAAAAGAAAAAGAAAAAGGAGGGAAGAGAGAACGAAAAAGAAGAAGAAGTCAGACGTCTCTTTCGTTGAGAGTTTCTAGCATATAACAGAATGCATATGCATGTACGTTATACATAGAGAGCGAGCCAATTAATCTTCGAACTAAGTAAGGATAATAAGAGAGATGGGGGAGAGGAAGGAGGGGTGAAGGACGAGGAGGATCGAGGAAAAGGTGGACGAGTTTGAATTTCCTCGCGAGTCTCTTACGATCTTCTCGAGCCACCGAGCGTGGCGCGAACTCGTATAATCAGAAGCTCGAATCCCGATTACGCTTTTCTTCCTCTCCCCCCACCCCCTCTCTTCCTCTAGACGGCACTCTACGTTCTCTCTCTCTCTCTCTCTCTCTCTCTCTCTCTCTCTCTCTCTATCTCTCTCTCTGTCTCATTTTTACTCTATCATTCGCTCTCGAATCCCTTCGTACATACGTACTTACATAGTACCTCCGGCTAAGAAAAACATTGCTGGCTCCAACCTAGCAATACTTTCTTTTATTTATTTAGCAGCCCAGGAAGCCGTTAATTCTGCCGATGGCAGGAGCAGCAACGGCAACAGGCAGCAGCAGTGGCAGCAACGGCAACAGCAACGGCAACAGCAACAGCAACAGCAGAAGTAGCAACGGCAGCAGCAACCTCGCGGTAACTAATTAAAGGTCAGGACGAAGAGAGGTCTTATCCGGCTCGTAAGCGCTCGTTTCCGGCCCCGCGGGTCGACTTTCATAGCTACGCGATAAACTCGTAGGATAGTTCGAAAAAAGAGAAAGAGAGAGAGAGAGAGAGAGAGAGAGAGAGAGAGAGAGAGAGAGTATCATAGCTAATTATCCATTCCGATGATTCCCGGTCTAAGGACTAGTAGGATGCTTTAATCGATTCTTCGAGGGTAAAGTTTGAACGTAACGTCGACGTAACAAATATAATCTTTAATTCATCGCTACGAGAAAATGTGATTGTTCATCTAAGGCGATAAGCGACTATGTCTAAGGCGAAAAATTCCATCTAACGCGTATTATACTTTATCGGAGGGAAGCGTTCTCGTCCGGTGGTGCTAATTATCGGTGCCAAGCACGGAACGTTAGACCGACGTCGATCGTAGCTAGCGAAGGAAATCTCGAGGTACGAGTCTGACAGGTTCGCAGCCAACAACAGAGAGAAAGAGAGAGAGAGAGAAGAGAGAAGAGAGAAGAGAATATAAGCACCGTCGAGCGCGCGTTGTGGAACGAAATCATTAGGCTTGTTCGAGCGAACTGGGTCTCCTCTCTCGCCACTAATGGCAAGATGTCTGTATATACTAGTAGTATATATACAGTTGTATATATATATATATATATATATATATATATATATATATATATGTATATGTATATACATAAATATATATATATGCTATCTATCAGTCTAGTCGCATGTGTACGTATTTACTTGCGTACACGTTGAACGAAAGAGGGAGAGAGAAAAGCTTAAATAATGGTATTGTACCCGATCGGATTTCTATCGTTAACAAGCCCCTGCGTTCGTGTAAAAAGATATTGCTGGCTGACCGTAACTCTCAGAGACCGCTCCCACAATGAGAAGCCGCTCACGGCATTAACGCGCTTCGTTACTTCGACGATCGACAGAAACTAGACGCCTTCTATGGAACGCACGACGCATAACGCACGAGCCGTTGACGGAACTCCCAGCCTCTCTTTCTCCCTTTCGTTTCTCTTTACGATAAAATACCAAAGGAAGAGACGAAACGATCCTAGGCGTTCTTTAGAAAGAGAGAAAAAGATCGATAGAGAGGTAGAGAGAGAGAGAGAGAGAAAGAGAATATTTCTATCTCTTCGCTCTTATTTCTGGATCTCTCTCTCTCTCTCTCTCTCTCTCTCTCTTTCTCTTTCTTTCTGTTACCTATGACGACACACGTCAGTTGCAAGCGGCTCGTTTGTACCAGACCGTTTCTTACGCGATCTCTCGCATATCGCGAGAGAACAAAGTTGTATCGATTCAATAAATTCCTATTAGGTTGCTCGATCTCGTACGGACGTTTCTTAGCTACCCGTTTTTTATCCTTTTTTTCTTCTCGTCTCTCTCTCTCTCTCTCTCTCTCTCTCTCTCTTTCGCTCTCTTTTTCTCTTTAAATCGCTCACACCGACTTGCTGATTCAGGTATCATAGAAAACGTCGTGTGCGTCTCTGTCGAACGGAAGAGACCGGCGTAGCGATCGATAAGTTCAACGATATTTATTGCTCGTCTCGCGTAGAGGAACGTAGAGAAGAAGGAAGTAAGTGGATAGACGTTATGAGATTTTTATTCGTTTCTCTACGATCGTAGAAGCACATCTATGGGGATATTCTTTCTTAACTCGTACCGACGATCGTACGCGATGGCGACGACGGTGGCGAGTAGTAGGTATTTCAAATTCTCTCCCTCTCTCTCTCCCTCTCTATCGCGGAATTCGCAAGTAATCGTTGCATCCTTCGTTGGTTATGCGGAATGTTGAAACGAGATCACGAGCAAAGTATAACTTCACTTTACCAAAGCCGCCGTTTACGTATCTGATAATGTAAATAATATAAAGTGTTTTTATCGGACGTTATCAGATAAACAAAATATTTTTATCGGTTCGATTTCGTTTTATTCCCTTACCCGAACGTAACCTTACTTTTCGAATTCCAATAAGATCGATGAGAATAGAAGAAAGAAAGAAAAAGAAAGAGAGATAAGAACAGTATTGAAAAATCTCGGAGTCCATGTAATCTAGAATCTAGACTGGACTAGATCGAGTTTTGTATCGTTGAAAATCGTACTCACGACTTTAGAGATAATATGAAACGAAACGTCTCCCTCCAGCCACACCCCCCTCCCACTCACCCACACCCAACCCCGTCGCCCGTTGTCGTCGTGTAGATCGAAGAAACGAAACGCGACGGCTGTGTATCCTATCGTAAACGGTAGCAATTAACGGTAGCTACCGATCGTTCGACTCTGTCTCTTGGTGGCAATTAACGACAACGGACAAACTCTTACGCACGGACACTGTTCTAGGGGGAATAATCGATCGATTCGCGCGTGGGCACTGCGTGTCTATGATGATGACGTCAGCGAAGGCGGGCGGACCGGGTCAGATCGATAAATAAAATCGATATCACGCATTCAGGTCGAATCTCCTGCGCGAGCGTTCTCGCGTCGTACGTAGTACGTGAGCGTTTATCGGGTAAGAGGAAGAGGAGGAGGACGAAAAGGAAGAAGAGGGGAAGGAAGGGAGAAAGGTCGGCTTGATTGAAAGTAACGATCGATCGTGCGGACGTGTTGCACGCATTTAACCGTGTCGTGTCGTACGGTCGAACGAAGAAGAAAAAAGAAGAAAAAGAATAAGAAAGGTCTGAACGTTGCTAAAGACGGTCCTGGTACGCGTGGGTCTTACCCCCACTCTATAGATCTCTTATATCTATCGGTGCCTCGTTGTCTTATTAATGACATATCTTTTCTCTCTCTTTCTCTTTCTCTCTCTCTCTCTCTCTCTCTCTCTCTCTCTATCTCTCTTTCTTTCTCTCTTTCTTTTTCTAGAGCCCCTTCGTTAAGTTACGTCCCGCTGGTTCTTTTCTATTTAAAAAGGACAGGAGAGAGAGAGAGACAAGGCTAGAGATGGAGTGACCGTAGTGTGGCTCGCGTGCGTGCACGTTCGTTTCTATCGCGCGAGATCGTCGTGCGAATTTCAATGACATGGAAATAAGACGACGGGATAGATAGGTATCGGTTCGTGGACGCGTTTTTACTCACGCTTGAAATTAATTTAATTACCTTACGATAAATGATCCTCATTCTCTCGCTTCCTTTTCATTTTTTATTATTTCGAGCGTGCGTTACGAGCTTGCACATTTGATAGATTGCTTTTCGTTGACTCGTATAGGTAGGCGTTTTATAAAGTCTCAAAGCATGCACCATATATACACTATCATATATACCGTATCATATATATATATATTTTTTTTTTCTTATGCGAAATCGCAACGTCCTGTAACATAACGTCCGTAATTCTGGAAGGTGAAATTTTTCTCCTCCGTGGAAGAAACATAGAATGGTAGGATAGTTAGGTGTAGGTATGTAGTATGGGAAAGCCGCCGCGTGGTAGGTGGTATAAGCGAGTAGAACGCGTGGACGTAATAAATCTATCTCGAATCGGTCTCGTAAGAACGTATGTATGTAGGTATGTATGTAAGTACACGGGGCTCGTACTTCTCTTGTACAGCAAGTCAACATATCGTAAAATAAAATTTGTAGCGCAAAGTGTCACCACGTTGGACATAATCGTGACGCATGTGGATCGTAAACGTAACCGGCACTCGTAATACCTACCTATGCATCGATCGTCGATCACGATACGATTCCACGAAAGTCCGTCGAACAGTGCGGTTCAATTTGTTAGCAACGACGTTCGGCCATCGTACGATTAAAGACAGATCCGTTTTGCGTTCGTGTCGTGTTTCACCGATCGTAACGAATTGCCCCTTGTGAGTGATTTTACGATGCCGAGAAAGGAACATGGGGAGGACAATGAATTGTTATCTTTGATATCGAGTGCGAGGTTATTGATACGCCTCGAAGTTTTTAATTTTTTTCTTTTCTTTTTTTTCTCCTTTCCCTTCCAGCGAGAGATAACGAATAAAATTTGCACGCTTCTGCGTTATAATTGTATTGAATGGTTTCGTGAGAAGTACGCT
>OU964969.1:3223878-3253878 GCA_918808275.2 Dolichovespula sylvestris
CTTTATATTTCTATTTTTTTTTTATTCGATCGACGTTCGATCGAAAGTAAAATCGAACGGTCTGGATTATTTGCGAAATCTCCTCGTCAAGGTTTAAGGGTTCGTACATAATGCAGAGGGTAGAAAGAAGGAAGGAAGGAAGGAAGGAAGGAAGGAAGGATGGACCAACGGACGGATGGACGGATGGACGAACGGAAGGAAGGAAGAGAGGAGAAGAGGAATTCGCGATTACGGGGACTGGGTTTGCTTGGTTGACGTAGAAGAATTTAGGAGCGACGGCAAGAGCAAAGGCTCAGTTCGCGAGCGGTCAGGTCCCTTTGAAGTCTAAAAACAATGGCATTGTCTCTTCAGTCTAGCGAAAGGCTCCTGCAGCATCTCAACCCCTTCCCTTCCCTTTTTCTCCCTCTTCCCTCTCCATTTCTCCTTCATTCTCCTTCTCTGCTTCTCCTCTTCGCGTCCAACTCCGCGGTCGGCGTAAACGTTTTAGATCTTTTTCCGCCGGTACTTCGGATCTCTCTCTCTCTCTCTCTCTCTCTCTCTCTCTCTCTCTTTCTTTCTTCTTACTCTCACTTTCATTCTTTTTAACTCTCTCTTTCTACGCAAGGGACCGAAAAGTTGAAACCGTAGGACTTAGGGAATCGGCTTAGTCGACGCCAATTTACATTTTTCATTTACATCCTCTGGAGGTATACTACTCGAAAGTTGGCTCTCTCTCTCTCTCTCTCTCTCTCTCTCTTTCTTTCTTTCTTTCTTTCTTTCTCTGTTTCAACGACGACGAGATCGTACCACCTGCGTAAGCTTCGCCCTCTGACAGATTGAAGGCCACGCGAGAGTAAGGAGAGATGTGGGGGAGGGAGTGGATCCTCCGCAAACGACGTCGCCATCTCGCTCTTCCTTCCTTCCTTCCTTTCTATCTTCCTTTCTTTCTTTCTTTCTTTCTTTCTTTCTCTTGGTCGTTATTTCCTCTTCTTCGGGTAACAGGAGCGAGGAGAAGAGAAAGGAATAAAGTTTTCGGTGTGCGTGCGTCTCTCGTCTCTCTTCTCTTCGGGTACACCCGAACGAAGACCGGTAGGGACGCTATTAGCTTCGGCATAAGGGCGTTCTCCTTTTGTCGCCAATGGAATTTATTCCTTCCACCATAGGAAACCAGATTTCGGCCGGGGAGTCTCTCTCTCTCTCTCTCTCTCTCTCTCTCTCTCTCTCTCTCTCTCTCTTTCTTTCTTTCTTTCGGACTCCTTTCGTCAAAAAAGAAGCCGACGTTTTATACCTTACCTATACCACCGGACCGATCCTTTTTCCAGAATCCTTGCCGACTTCGCGAAATCCGCGTTTTAGAACAGATTCGATCTCGTTTAATACGATTTTCGATTCCGTACCGAGTATCACAGAGAAAGAGATAGATAGACAGATAGATAGATAGATAGATAGATCCATCAATTTCGATCTATTTACATGGTCGCAACGAAAACGATATTTATCAAACGACGATCGTATGTGAGAGAAACTTGTTTTCCCTTTTTCTTTTTATATCATCGGATATTAAAATTCGTGGATTCGGTTAAATTACTTCGATCGTACAAATCTGTACCGGGGATTGGGGTAGAGTGGGCTGGGGTAGGTGGGGTTATCGTATTTTGCAAACGAATAAGGTAAAAGTAAAATAAAGTGAATTATAGTAGGAGGATGAGAAGGGCCAGGCAAAAATCATACGAGGAATAACAGGATCGTACGAATTGAGCGTGGTATTTCGAAAAATGTTCGGAGCCCTGGTACGCGATCCAATTAAGTAGGTGCGACTTGAAAGAGACAGAGAAACATTGAGGGAAGAGAGAGAGAGATAGGGGGGGAGAAGAGTGCGGTGACTCGGTTTCGCCGGTTAAAGAACTGGTTGCAATTAATGAGCGACCGGACGGAAATCGAATTGAGAAATTCCGGACGAGCGGCGAATGATCACGAAGAAGGGACGAAGAAAACGATGGGAGATTTCGAGTTGGGGAGGGGGAAGGGTCTGGTTACTCTCGCGGGCACACACATATAGCTAGCAGCTTATTACATACGGTAGCACGAAAACATTTATCGGGCGACACCCGTGCTTCGATCTTGGTCTCAGTCTCCCTCGGCCCTCTCTTCGGGACTATCTTTCTCCTCTACTCTACCTCTCTACCTTTTTATTGATAGCTGCAATTAAAGGAGCGCGTCTCCTTAATTGCACCGCGGTACCTTAATTAGGAATCATCAATTCGTAGAGTCGGTGCACTCGCGCGGGCATAGCCACGCGTATGATTAACGTCACTTGACTCTACGCTTAAAACTCTTACGGTCGATCGAGCGTGCGATAAATATCGATGTCTCGGCCGTTTATCGAAATGTTTCCTTGCCTTGTCGCTTCTGCCTCGTCCTTTTTCCCTCTCTTTCTCTCTACACACACACAGAGAAAGAGAGAGAGAGAGAGAGAGAGAGAGAAATCGACGAAATCACGGGGAGTCTAGACGGTGCGTGCATCGTTCCTTGCCGTGAGAGCGAGTAAAAGCGCGAGCACGAGAGAGAAGAGAGAGAGAGAGAGAGAGAGAGAGAGAGAGAGAGAGAGAGAGAGAGACAGAGACAGTGTAAGTTTGTTTATACTTTTTCTCTTTGACCGACCTTCCTTTCCCTGATATTTATGGAGAGTTATTAACTCGAACTATAAGCGAATGCCTCGCTGCACGGATTTACGAGGCATTTGCGTTGTAGCTTCTGTAGGACTAAGGATCTAAAATTTACCGAATATCTCTTGGATCTTCTTGGAGTTTAGCGTTCGTTCATTTTCTCTTTCCATCATTACCTTCGAGATATCGTAAATTAGATTTTTTTTTTGTTTACATTTTCCTTCACGCATAAAGTGCTTTGTGTCATGGCCGATTGTTCGCTGACTCGAATCACTTCCTTCTTAACTTTTCGTTCGAGCGAACGATAATAAATTATCTCAAATGAATTCGACGTTGTTATTTCAATCGTTAAAAATGATCGTGACGATATTGTGATATGTTGTTCATTATTTTTCATTGTTTTGATATCTAACTTTCAGAGACAAAGTAACAAAGGAATTACATGCGAACGTATTTGAAGAAAAGATTTTTGAACCGCGTTGACCTTTATCAAAACTTAATACGCTATTAATATAGAATGGAAGAATGATTATTGAACCTTACATTAATTGTGTTATCGTAAGATACCATAACATTGCCGTATCTCGTTAACATATTTAACAATAGCTAATTGTGATGAATCGCACACAGGAAACTTGACCCGTCACGTAGTCAAAACAAATCGCGCGGCATCGCGATTTAAATCGACCTTCGAGACAAGAATAACAAGATGTAATAAGGCAAAGGTAAAGTGGAAAGGAGGAGAGATGGTAGGTATTAGAGAAAGAAAAGAAGAAGAAGAAAGAAGAAAAAAGATAGAAGAAGAAGAAGAAAAAAGAAAAAAAAAAAAGAAGAAAAAGCAAAGAAGGAAAAAGAGAAAGAAGAAAGGAGAAAAAATGACGGGAGTACAGAAAGAAAAGAGGTAATAGGTAGTTCGGTGTATGTAATCGGTTACGTTCGCGAGTAGAGCGTGAAATTTTTCAAACGGTTCGTAGCAACCGGCCGTTGCTCGGCGCGATGGTCCCGATGCGCGGAGGTCATAGGTTCAGAGGTCCAATCGCGGGTCTTCCGCACACATCCATATTAAGTGGCTCACTTTCATGTATACGCTCGCGAAGCACTATACGAGCATTCTCACCGATACAGAAGCATGCTCCTCTGTTACTTTAGTCAGCTCGACACGGCCGTGATCTCGATGGTCGGATCGTTGCAAAAATATCGTCTTCTTCCTCGAACACATGTTCGGCGTCGTACGTCTTAAGAAAGGAAGAAAAGAAAAAGAAATAGAAAGAAGAGAAGAAGAAGAAAGAAAAATAAAAGAAGATGGCTCCCATTAACGAGAATTAATTACTTCATTTAATAAAGTGAACACTTTACATCGAGGGAATTAATTGTACCTCGATTACGAAGTTTCATTCTATCAATGATTAAGATAACATCTTTCTTTATTGTACTGCCTTTGGTTTAATTATCCTCAAGATTAATACGAAGACGACGACGACGACGACGAGTAATGATAATTATTGATCGAATATTATTTCAAACGAACGACGAGAAAGGTATTGAAAGTTTGACCTTTTATTCTTTCCTAAGCATTTTCTTCCTACTTGCGAGTAAAAAAGAAGTGTACATTTGTGTACTTGTTGCGTATTGACCAAAGTCGAGATAGTTTACAATGCAAATTTCGTTGAAATCGATTAATAATTGATCTATTCCCTGGAAACGGATTTCGTGAACTTGACTTTATTAACAGTATTTTTAAATTAAAATGTGTATTGCAAGCACGTTGATAAAACGAGCTCTTTAAATTTATGTACTTACATACATAGATATACAATATATATATATATATATATATATATATATATATATATATATATAACGACGATAGTAATGAAAATAATATTAATAATCAGAGACAGTAATTAGTCCAGGACGTGGTCGGTCTCGTGCGTTATCTTAATTATGACTCTTATCGTAGTTTCGACTCGCAACCGGAATGAATTCATCAGAGTTATTGGAAATCCA
Organism: Dolichovespula sylvestris; assembly: GCA_918808275.2. NCBI lineage: Eukaryota > Metazoa > Arthropoda > Insecta > Hymenoptera > Vespidae > Dolichovespula > Dolichovespula sylvestris. The sequence goes on from OU964969.1 coordinate 3,228,531, forward strand.
TGCTCGACCTATGAACCGATAACCTTCGTCGTGCACAAAACTACTTAAATTTTCATCGAATTTCAAGGATTTACGATTACCTCGTAACAAAACGTATTTAGAAGGAATGTCATATGCAGCAGAGAACAAGAGACAAGAGGGTTCGTGAGCGTTCCTTTGCGAGAATAGAAGATGAATATTTCAAAAGAGCGTGCGTTTGCATTTTGCGCGCTTGTGTACGTCTGTGTGTGAGAGCAAGAGAGAGAGAGAGAGAGAGAGAGAGAGAGAGAGAGAGAGAGAGAGAGAGAGAGACTAAGATACGAGTATGGAAGCTCGTCGTATCTTGTGGCTGCCGAGACGACTGACATTTGTGAGAGGAAAAAGAACGCCGGTAAAAAGATGGAAGGGAAGGAAAGGAAAGGAAAGGAAAGGAAAGGAAGAAAGAAAGAAAGAGAGAAAGGAAGAAAGAAAGAAAGCGAGAAATAAGGAGAGATAGAAAGAGAGAGAGAGAGAGAGAGAGAGAGAGAGAGAGAGAGAGAGAGAGAACGCCTTAAGTGCATGAGCGATAGAAGAGAAACGAGGAGTGGAGGGAGAGCGGGTTCTGGCGGGTCGGGTCGGAGGGATCGAGAGGGTCAGAGGTCATGGGTCAGACCGTATAGCCCTGACCTTCGACCTTATCCCCTTCCAACTCCATTCTCGAGACCCTAAGCGGACCCCTACCAAGCGCGCACCTAGTGTCCCGAGATCGACTCTACTTCGCGGCTGAACTCGAGACCACTCGCGAGCATCGACTCGTCTCTGAGAGTGTGAAAGAATGATAAAAGGGAGAAACAGAGAGAGGAAGAGAAAATAAGAGAGTAAAGAGAGAGAGGGAGAGAAAGACAGAGACGTTGAAAGTCGATGCGAGTTTGATTTTTTTAAAGTTTATTTTTTCTTCAAAGAGACTAAAAAGAGAAAAAGAGAAAGAAAGAGAGAGAGAGAGAGAGAGAGAGAGAGAGAGAGAGAGAGAGAGAGAGAGAGAAAGATCGACTAAGCCTCTTCATAGGAACCTTGACATAGTTCGAGATCCGTCGTGCCACGCAGTGCGTCTACAGTGATATACCCCTACTGTCGCCACAGTGATGCCGTCTACACAAGGAGTAAGTGCGCGTGCGCGCGTCTACTAAGTGAACATTGTGCGCGTTCATGTGAAGATTCAGTGCTAACTCGTGTACGGGGATCGATGTTCTTTTTCCTCCTGTCTCTTTCTCTTTTTACTTATTCTTGTTCTTTCTTTCTTTATTATTTACGTTGGATAGAACGATTTTGTTCGTCAAGGGCTAATGGAATGGACATATTCAAGATAATTTATATGATAGACAGAGAAATAGAAAGAGAGAGAGAGATAGAAAGACAGAGAGAGAGAGAGAGAGAGAGAGAGAGAGAGAGAGAGAGAGAGAAAGGAGACAGATAGACGAGCAGACAATTCGATATTCGCGATTTTAATAAGTTCCGCGTAACGCGCAAGTCTTTCCATCGTCGACGGTCAGGATTTATGATCGGCGTCGAACAGATGACGCGAAAATATTCCTAGACGGAAACCGTTAATATAACTCTTATGTTAGTACGATCCTCTCTCTCTCTCTCTCTCTCTCTCTCTCTCTCTCTCTCTCTGTCTGTCTTTCCGTCCGTTCGTCTTTCTCATTGATTCGTAACTTCAATTCTCTTTGTCATCTCTTTCTCTCTCTCTCTCTCTCTCTCTTGATATAGTCGATAATATTTTCCGATCAAGATTCGTTGCGTCCGATTTCGTTCGTATCTGAACAAAAATGAATCTTTGTCATATTCTTATCAGAAGTTTTATCGCCGAAGAGTATCGAAGCAAGAAATTGACGAACGTTTTAAACAGCCAAGAGAAATAGTGCTCGTAAATCGTCGTAGATATCTACTCTAAGAAGATAGAGGCGGTGTGCGTGCCGGCTCTCGGAAGCTTTTCACTTTGGACACGTATTATCGAGGCCGCGTGTTACGCGTACGGTCACGACGATCGTCATCGTGCCGATGACAACGAATGGTCTTCGAGACGAATGCAATAAACCGGCTCTTTATCGACGAACGTGATTTTCCTTGAGCAAGAGCACACGCAAAAGAGAAAGAGAAAGAGAGAGAAATATAAAGAGAGAATCAGATAGAGAAGAAATTGAGACGATCGTTTGGGACGATCGTTTCGATCGCGATATTAGATCGTTCGTTGTCAATAATAACTTGTAGGCGCTTAGCGCTAGAGCTTTTATCGCTCGTTATATCTTGATTCTTTATGCGCGTTAGATAGGGGTTTAGAAAATTGGAACGAGCATCGGAGTGCAAGGTCAAAGTTTCCAATCGCATTAATCCCTACGAAACGATTCCTCATACGTACTTACGTACGTGTACGTACATTGTACGTATATGCATGTTTAGGTATACCAGATTGGTATATATAACCGTGCGCGATTGAAGATGCAAGAGGGTTTAAACGATCGTGTTAGCTTGATTATACCAGATGCTTTCTTTATATCGTTTTCTAAGGTTCAACGTAAGTTAATGTCCGCCCGTTAAAATGCTTTTATTTGTGTTTACTAGCCGTCACGTTTATTGGTTATCGTCATTTACATAAACCTTTACGTATAGATTCGTGTTCTCTGGTGGAACGTTCACGATCGATCGTTATTTTCGATCGGTAAGCGATTAATAGATTCATGGATTTAATCCAGACGCGAGGATAGATCGTTTTGCATGATCTTACGAAATTCAACGTAAAGCGGCACGCGCGTCTCGACGGCGCGTGGGTGCGTAGATATCCAAGTAGCATAGATTATGCGTTGGTCATAGATACTCCTCTCTCTCTCTCTCTCTGTCTCTTTCTCTCTCTCTCTCTCTCTATCTTTCTTTCTCTCTCTCTCTCTCTCTTTTTCTTTTGCGGTCGTTCGTCTTCCTCCTCATCGTTCTCGTCTCCTTTAATACTCCATCGGTGACCCAACGTGGGCGCAGGCCACGCGTCGCTAATTACAGCCAATCAGACGCGGCTGGTGCCAGCCTTATGCAAATCCGACTATCTAAAGGGCAACCGGAGAAAGTGATTGGGTGATTGGGGCCCACCGTGCGATCTACTATCGAATCTAACCTAAGTTTATTATCCAAAAGAAAAGAAACACGAGAGAAGTCTTCTTTTTCTTTCTTTCTTTTTTTTCCCCGCAACATTACAAAAGAGAAGAAACAAAGTGGAAGAGGATTTAACGAGAAAGTCGATTCGGCGTGCTTCTCCTTTTATCGTGCTGTTCTCCCTACCAACGCCGCCTCTTTAACCTCCACTACCTTCTTCTCGTGGTCCGCCCACAACGCGTGCTGGTTCATTCTCTTCGCTCCATCCCCGCGTGTGTTTGCGCGCGCGCGAACACCCACGCCACGTGCTCGCTGCTGTTCCCTCGCCTTTGACTCCTTCCCAAGGATATACCACCTATGATTATCTTTCCATCAACACGATCTCCTTTTTTAAGTAAACTTTTTTCTCTCTACGGTCAAAAGACAAGGAAAGAAAAAGGGAGAGAGAGAGAGAGAGAGAGAGAGAGAGAGAGAGAGAGAGAGAGAGAGAGAGAATTTATTTCTATAGTTTTTGTCTCAGAACTGTAATAACGTTGAAAAATAAAATGAAATACAAACGTAGTAATACGCGAATACGAACGTTGATAGCTCCGACAATGAAAGATATTGATTTGATCAAATATATAATATAGAGAGAAATATGAAAGATAGAAGATGGAAACATGATTTTCTTCTTTTTTTTCTATGGATTTATTTTACAATATTACAAAACACTTAAACAATAAAGCGAGATAAAGCAAAGAGTAATACATAGTAGATACTTCATTATTGTAACAGTATCAACATTAGGATATATAGATATAGATATAATAACGATATTAATGTAGAAAAAGAAAAAGAAAGGGAAAGAGAAAGAGAAAAAATTACCCTCATATTTGCAAGAGAAGTGGCAAAATCTTATAGCGATAAAGGAAGGCAGCCACAAAAGCATCGGCGGAAATCTTCGTCGTCTCACTTCTTGATTTCTACGTTCCTGCGACCGATAAAATGATCTAGCTCGAAGCTTAGACGAGAGTAAAGGATCTCGAGTTTACGAAGCCTCAGGGAAATCTCTACGTCTTTTTTTACTCCTCATCCTGATCGTTTTTCCTTTTATCGCGAACGTGCTTGGCCGCACCTTCGGAGATAGAGAGAGAGAGAGAGAAAGAGAGAGAAAGAGAGATAGATAGATAGATAGAGAGAGAAAGAGAGAGTTCAGAGAGATAGTTTCATCGTGGCATAAAACAGTAATCTTTCTACAGACTCGGAGTAAAGATCGACCGGAATCTCTCGTATCTTAGTCTCCTCGATGGGCTTTCTGATGAAAGAGAAAAAGACAGAGAGAGAGAGAGAGAGGGGGGGGGGGCAGGGAGGGAAACATACAGAGAGGGAAAAGGATAAAGTAGTAGATAGCGATGGGTTCGTGTTATTGCTACCGAGAGACGTGTCGATGGAATGGAAACGATTCGATAAAGAGAAACCACAAATTTCTAGCGATCGAGGCGCGATGTGGTAGAGCAAACTGGAGAGCGATCATCCCATTTGCGTTGGTAAAACTGGTTCGTGACTTCCGTCGATTTCGCGACTTGCCTCTCCCCCCTCCGTCCCATCCCCCACACCCCCGAAGTCAATTCCAAAAACTTCATTTATTTCTGTCGATAATCTCAACATAAGTTAATCTTATCTTAATATCATGTGTCATACGATTTTATCGTACAATCGAGCTCAAATTAAGTTATAGCGTTTTTAACAAGAAAACTAGTTTTTGCAATAGGGGAAAAAAACGAAAGGAAAAGGAAATAAACGGATAAGTAAGAAAGGGAAGAAGGAGAGAGGAAAGAAAATTTCCGGTAGCAGGACTCCCCGTCGTGGAAGATCTCTTGTTACTTCGCATTTTGACGCGCTAGGCTCTTTGCGAGGAATGAAAGAGAAAGAGAAAGATAGATAGATAGAAAGAGAGAGAGAGAGAGAGAGAGGAGAGAGAGAAAAGAGAAGATCGCGAAGCGTGCCGTCCAATTAAACTCTTCTGCCGGGCAAACGCGCGCTCCTACTATATTGATTTAATTATCTCGTTACGACTCGGCAAAAGTCCGCTCAGGCCGAACGCTCGAGAGCGCTTATATACACGCGTATAAGTCGATCAATTACCGGGGGGGGGGGGGGGAGGTGGGTGGGTGAGGGGGAGCGGATGGAAGGAGGACTCGATTCTGTCTCCTTTCTCAAACAGCATTCCCTTTCCTTCTATCTATTTTTGTTTCTTTCTTTCTTTCCTTATTTCTTTCTTTCTTTCTTTCTTTCCTTCTTTCTTTCTTTCTTCGTCCAAGAGCTCGCCCGTCTGCTGCGCGTTTCTCGTCTTTCCATCTCTTTCCATCTCCATTCTAACAGCACGTAAGTAGACGAGCAAGCGAGCGAGCTAACGAAAGAGTAAAAGACTAAGAGATAGATAGATAGATAGAGAGAGAGAGAGAGAGAGAGAGAGAGGAGACCTCTTCTTTCTCTATGCTTATCTACGTGGCTGTTCCCCGTCTCCCTTCCCCTGATTTATCGACGTATTTCTAATCAAGAGACCGCGCGCGACCGAGGAAGCTGTATTAGTTAACCTTGTCAGATAGGTAGGTAGGTACCTTCTGGCTGATCGTGCATACTAAGTAGTTAACTTCGTGGGTGGTGCTCTCGAGTACCACCTCCGGTTGCACTGCTAGAGCATGAAGGCATTCGTCGATCGATCGATCGATACACCGTTCCATCTGCACATCGCTCCGACCACGGAGCTTTCTGTTTCTCTTTCTTCTTCTTCTTCTTCTTCTTCTTCTTCTTCTTTTTCTTCTTCTCTTCTTCTTATTCTCTCGATCACTCTTTCTAACTCTTTCGACGTTCGCCGAAACATCGATAAGGGTCGTATCGTCCTACCCGTGAGATTACCACGAACGAATTTTATCCCTTATCTTACTATTCGAATTAAAATTATATATATATATATTTTTTTTATTCAAATCGACGTTTCTTGCGACAATTTTATATTTATCTCCATTTTATTGTCTCGTTTCAGGTCCTGAGAAAAACGGTTATCACGACAGGGGTGGATCCATTTTCTACCATTTTGGTGAGTTAGAGAAATGTTTTCCCGAAACTTTGCTTTCATTTCGAAACGTGTTCCTCGATATGATCTGCGTCCTTCGATGCTCTGTCTTTCCCCTTCTCCCTCTCTCTCTCTCTCTCTCTCTCTCTCTCTCTCATTCTTGCTCGGAGGTGTATCTTAAAGGTGGATTATCAAGTGTCATTATCTAGACAACGAATCGCGGCACGCATGGGTTAAGGTAAAGACACTTCCAGCAAGTTATGAACGATAAAAAGGAATAGCTCGAAGAGAGTCTGGAGTAATTTCCACATCAAAGAATGGCAACAGAGAGAAACGGCTCAGAGAGAACGAGTGAGAGAGAGAGAGAGAGAGAGAGAGAGAGAGAGGTCGGGGTCGGTGCGTAGCAAGCGATTAGGGCTTAACGATTATTCTCGGTCCTACGTCGGAGTTAACCGGTCGTAGAAGTAATAACGCTCGACAATCTGGTCCGGCAATCAATGAGTACGTGTTTATGTAAATTGAACGAGCCACGGCACGAACGACGCAGCGCTATTTTTTCTTTCGCGCTTGCGCACCCTACCAACGGGGGAAAGAAAAAGAGAGAGAGAGATAGATAGATAGATAGATAGATAGAGAGGAGAGAGAGATATATATATATATATATATATTCAAGAAAGAAATCGAGAGGGGTGAACGATGTTGTATTTTATCGGTTCGAAGCTGTCCTACGATGTCGAAGCACGCAAACCTTCCTCCGACCATATTTATATCGATTTGACGCCATTTCTCTCTTTCTCTCTCTTTCTCTCTCTCTCTCTCTCTCTCTCTTTCACTCTCTTTCTTCCTCTATCTCTCCTGCTCTTCTTCTTTTATTTCTTCTGCTATCTAAGAAAAAAAAATTGGGCCACCCTTCGGAAGCGTATAGATAAATCGATAAAAATCGATCGCCCGAAGTGAAAACAAATGTGAAAGAAATATGCCGAAGGGTAGGTTGTAATCTACGAAACAAGTTGAAATTGACGAGAACGGGGACGAACGATCGCGGTCGTTCGTTTATTCAGACAGGAAAGAAAATGGGCGTCAATAATGAAAAGAAAAGAAAACGAGAAAAAAAGGAAGGAGAAAAGAAAAAGAAAGAAAAGGATGAAAAAGAAGAAGAAAAAGGAAGAAAAAAGTAATAAAGAAACGACGCTTTCAATGTAAGCGAGCCGCCGACGACGACGCGGTAGTCGTAACTTCGCTCGAGCGGCGATTATCTCTCGTAAATTGCCAGGGGGCAACAGCTTCTTCCTTTGGAAAAGGTATCGCGAACGTTGCTCGCGGAGAGAGGCAAATGTAAAGTAGAATAATCGTAGTCATTACTTTGTTAAACAAGCCTTTGCGCCACGGTACTTGTCGTCTCTCTCTCTCTCTCTCTCTCTCTCTCTCTCTCTCGATAAACGCGACGCAATAAAATTTTTAGTACCTACACGCAAGCGTTACCGCGAACACATATCTACATATATACATACACATTATATATATATATATATATATATATATGTGTATATGTATGCGTTAGACTCATTCCCTTACCTCTTACGAATTTAACCTTAGCCTCCTCTTCGTCGTATCGACAACAACATAAAATCGCGAAGCTCGTGGCATTTGTCTGTCGTAGGTGCTGAGCATTTATTCGACGGCACGATCTCTCTCACCGGAACGAATCGTACGAGTCTCGAGATTCGTGGCAATGACGTGCATGCATACCCATTCATATATATTCATATATATATATATATATATATATATATATATATATACACGCATACACGCCTTTATTACCGTCTTTAATATAACGAAGCGCCCCTCTTCTTGATGCACGATAGCCGACTAAGAGTGACGGGGGGTAAAACGTTGGAACGACGGATACACGCGCGTGTAATTAAATAGAGTCCAATGCCGGCTCGAACCACCTCACTCGAATTAATCGCTCGCCTTCGGAAGCGTTCCGTCGGGGTACGCTGTTTTAATGGAATCGCGCCGCTCGTATTTCCAACGGAATCGTTGAGATTTTTTTTCAAGAAGGACGGACCGCCGCGTTAAGGAGACTCGGGCAGGATGTTTTTGTTTTTTTTCCCTCTCTTTCTTCTTCTTCTTCTTCTTTTTCTTTTCTTTTTTATTTATTTATTTATTTAATTTTTTTTCCTTTTTATTTTTTCCCTTGGATGTCGTGCGAAGGATATACGGGGTAATATACCAAACACGTATTTGAGTACGACCGTTTAATTGGTTTATGGTCGAAAATGCATGTACCACCATCGAGATAAAGAAAATCTCGTAGCTTCGTTAAACTTGCGTTTCTGATCTCGCTAATAAGTTCACTTTTGTATTTGTTTTGTCTTTGTTTCTCTCTCTGTCTCTCTCTCTCTCTCTCTTCTTTTCTGTTTATAGCATTCGAGTACTACGATAACTTGTTTCTTTCATTTATTCTCTTTTTCCTTCGGTTTTGTTTATGTTCGTTCTCTCTCTCTCTCTCCTCTCTCTTTCCCTCTTCCGTTCTTTCTCGTTTCCTTCTAGATCGTTGATAAATATCAAAGTCACGTGACGGTGAAAGATAATAGAAAACGGCGCAGTTCAATTTCGTTCGTGCGAAACTCTGGAATCCAGTTCACGAAGTCGAGGCGACCGCGTTCCATCGTCTCTCGGCGAGGTCGTACGCGGAGAGTTCGTCGTAACCGTAGAAGAGAGCCAGACGGAATGGAATAGCATGGTCGTTCGTCGAATGGGAGCCGCAGAGGCCGATCAATTATGCCGGTCGATTCCAGGCCACGAAATGTCAAGGCTCCACCTCGATGGAATTCTAACGCTGACAACGACAATGAAGACGATGATGTCGATGGAGAATCGAGTTCGAATGAGAAACAACGTTAAGATATTATATATGTTTATTGGCTATCACGAATCTCATATATATATATATATATATATATATATATATATGTATATATGTATGTATGTATGTATACTCAATATATATATATATATATTTCTAATACAGAGGCAGTATGTCGATGGTAATTCGAATCGATGATCTTTATAAATAATTATTTCGAATCGTTTCTCTTATTGGAGAGTCGTAAGTCTCGATAATTGCGTTTTCAGGCTTCTAGTAAGGCTTAATGTACAAGGTAAGAGTTTACAATTTCGTTACAACGTCGCGATAATCGAACGTCAAGATCGATTTTCTATGAATACCGATGAAGCCTAACCCAATTCCACATGCTTTTCTTTTTCTTTTTCCTCTCTGTCTCTTTCTCTCTCTCTCTTTCTCTCTGTTAACCTCCTCGTAGCGTAGATCCAATCCGTTTCTCGATCCTTCTTTCCGATTTAGCGTTCTCGTCGAAGTACGCGACTTTGCGCGAACTTCCATTAACGAGATACGCCCGTATCGTAAACCAGTTTTCCTAGCTTGCCTTATACTCGCCATAACGATCGTTCTTTCAATTATTATCAATTTGAAAATCTTTAGGGAACAAACGAAAACAACAAATATATATGTATATATATTGAGTAACGATGGAAGGCAAGGGTCTTTACTCGGAGTAACGTTTGAAACATTCTGAAAGTGAACAAAAAAAAACAAAACGAGAGAAACCAAAAAGAGAAAGAAAGAATATAAAAAAGTGTTTATGAAAACAGATAAAAGAAAATATGAAAAAAAGAGAGGAGAGAAAGAAAAAAAAAGTATTTTATCTCTCGCTTATCGCGTGGCCTCATAGAACTCGTTGCACCGTCACGTTCGCGACAGGGAGATTACGAATAAGGGTGTAAAGGGGGAAGTGAGGAGGAGGGAACGAGAAAGGGGCTAGAGAGGAGAAAAGAAGAGAGGGGAGGAGAGGAGAGAAGAGGAGAGGAGAAGAGAAGAGAAGAGAAGAGAAGGGTGGAGAGGAGAGAAGAGGAGAGAAGAGGAGAGGAGAAGAGAGAACGCATTTCGCTTCTCGACGTAAGTACTCGCACGTACGCACACGCGTGCGCGCCGAAGTATAATAAACATAATCGCGGTAGCACGATAAGGAGGCCTTGGCCGTCTCCCTACGGTCGTGCCCGGCACGCCCACCGCTACCATCTCTGCCGTGCAAAGAGAAAATACTACCGTGGCAATCAACGGTTTTACACCTGAGCATCGCCACGTACCTTGCTAAGGAAGAGAAAGAGAATGAGAGAGAGAGAGAGAGAGAGAGAGAGAGAGAGAGAGAGAGAAAGAGAGAGAGAGGTTAAGCGAAGGAAGGAAGAGATGCTCCTCTTTCTTTCTCTTTTCGTTCTTCTTTCTTTCTCTCTCTCCCTCTCTCTATCTATTTATCTCTCTTTCTTTCTTCATCTCTCTCACCCACCTTTCTCGACTCTCTCAGCTCACCTCGATAGGCAAGACTTGGTGAGCACGTTGTACCGACCTACCCCGAAGGATTATCAACGCTGGATCTTTCGATACGCTCCCGTTGCTCCGGCAGCTTCCGTCCTGTGTCCTGAATCTTTTTCTCTCTCAAAAAAGTTCGAGGTCCCGGCTCCTCATTCCTAAACTACTCGATTCTTTAATATTTCAAATAAATCTTTATTTGATTATACATTAGTTATCTTCTGGATAATACGTAATGATTATATATAGAAGGAAAAAGGTTAATTATGAGAGAGAGGGGGGGGGGAGAGAGAATTCGAACGAAAGACGAAAAGAGAGACAATGCTGATCTCTTCGAGAACTATGGAGATATATCGATGAATATCGTTCGAGCAGAAGGAAAGTCTCTCTCTCTCTCTCTCTCTCTCTCTCTCTCTCTCTTCGTGGTCACATTGCGTGATCGGACAAGGCTCGCTCGCGATCGAATTTCTACGGCATTCCGAAGGAAGGGACGTTCTCTTTCCCGTGAAATCGTTTTCAGGTTAACGTATTACGTCGAAAGAAAGAGTATTTCGTCCTTCGACTACATTGTATCGATATAGCAGAATCGTCGCGATCGGTGCACTGTTGCTTGCTGCTTGCATGCTTGCTCGTTTGTTTGCTTAAGAAACGACTCGATCAATCGTCGATGATCAACGAACCGTGTATTTCCTGTTCTAGCGAGTGTGTCGCATCGCTCGTTATCGATCTTTCATCGAATTGGACAGGTTGACGTTGTTTCTTTGATTTCCACTTGGTCGTATGGTTGACGTATTAAAGAGAAATCAAAGAAAAAAAGAGAGAGAAAAGAAAGAAAAAAAGAAGAAGTAAGATCTTTGGAAGACGTCAACGTATAGTAGATACTTACATACCTGGGAAGCAACGTACGAGATAGGGCCAGGACTCTAGTCTATACTTACGGGCTAGGTGGTAGATATGGAGCGCTCGATAATGATCCAATATATTGCTACATCCTTGCGAAGTAATTACAATGATGAGCGAACCGCTACTACCATCGAGCTTCTCTCGAAGCAGCTCCTTCGGAGGCTAGGCGTTGGAGCTCCATCCTCTTTCTATCTCTCTCTCAATTTTATTTTCTCCTCGTTCGTTCTCTACCCTTTCTCCATCCTCTCGTCTCTTCTTTATCTACCTTCTCCTCCTCCTCCTCCTCCTCCTCATTCTCCTTCTTCTTCTTTCTCTTGGTCGGAACCGCCACGCCGGTCGCTCCATTGCATGGCACCGCAACAAGAGCAAACATCTCGGCGGGGTCGTCACGGGGCCACGGAGTCACGGTGGATGGATCTTGGCTCCTCTACGATCCTCCGGAATTATCACGGCAGGCCACCGTGAGGGTGAGCTCGGCCGGAAGTGCGTCATCAGTGAGATACGTGCTCGATGAAACGATCCGCCTCGCTACGGCTTCTCTACTCTTCTTCTTCTTCTTCTTCTTCTTTTTCGTCGTCTTCTTCTTCTTCTCCTTCTCCTTCCTCTTAGTCTTCTTATTCTTCGTCTTCTTCTTCTTCTTCTTCTTCTTCTTCTTCTTCTTTGATTCCGATCTCCGAGAGAGGTCGAGCAAGGGGTTCTTCGGGTCACGGAGCAAGGTCGATTAGAGGGATTCGAGGAAGCCTTCGATGAGATTACGCTTGCTTCGTGATTACGCCAACTTTACAGAAGACGCGAGTGTTCGAGAGACTTATCTTCGTATTTTCCGTTTGAAGGATTTTTGCATTTCACGCTTAGGAAGAATTCTCTTCTCTTCGAGGTGCTGCCTTTTGCACGACGCCGTTGACCTTACCGAGCGAGCAAGTAAGACGGTCGGTCGGTCTATCGACTTTTCTCTCTCTCTCTCTCTTGCTCTCTCTCTCTCTCTCTCGCTCGCTTTCTCCCTCTCTCTACCTATCTATCTTTCTCTCTCATACTCTGACGAAGGTTCATTCATCGATTTTTTACCGTGGAGAACCTGCTGCGAGCTAGATCACTCGACTCACCGGGAGCTGAATAGAGGCGATACGAGGTGTCTGATTAACGTTGCTTTTTTGCAAGTACCCATCGTGTCCGACGCTTCGTCACGAGGCGACGATCTCAGTCTTCTCTCTCTCTCTCTCTCTCTCTCTCTCTCTCTCCTCTTTTATCTTTTTTCTTATCTTTTTTTTGGTCTCTCCTCATCTCTTTCCGCTCGGAGCAGTTCGCGACGAATGAGCATGTCGAAATACTTTGAACTTTGGAAAACGAAGAGTGACTAAGTGTCTCCGTCCGATGGTTTCTACCTATATCGAAAAGAAAAGAGAATTAATTCGAGTTAACAAAAATCTGTATCTCGGGCGGTTACAAATAATAATCGCGATATCGGCGAGGCTATGTAAAGGTCTTGAGAGTATTGCGACGCCACTGGGAACGAGGATTCGAGCAAGAAGAGCACGCATAACGTAGAAGCAACATTTCTCTATCTTTCTCTCTCTCTCTCCCTCTCTTTTTCTCTGCCTATCTCTCTCTCTCTCTCTCTCTCTATCTCTCTCTCTATCTTTCTCTTTCATTTGCTCGGTCGTCCGGCGGTGGCGGTGGCGGTGGCTGCAGATCGCCGAGGGCGCGCTCCTACTCCTTCTCCTTCTCTTCATCGTAAAGTGGAGGTGAAGGGGGCAACGCCGTGCTTCGGAAGAGGGGCACGACGAGGAGGGCAGGGGAAGAGGTCGACCGGGATAAACATCTGAGCCCCGCCCGGCACCCGAGGCTGCACCTCTTCTTGCTTCTCCTTCTCCTCTTCTTCCTTTACTTCTTCTTCTTCTTCTTCTTCTTCTTCTTCTTCTTCTTCTTCTTCTTCCTCTCCTTCTTCTTCTTCTATTTCTTCCTTTTCTTCTTCCTCTGCTTCTGCATCGGATTCACTGCCATTATTGATCTCCGAAGGTCTCCTCCAACGTGTCCGTATCTACCCTCTCGACTCCCACTTTATCCTGGTCCGCCCCTTTCTCGTTTCCTTAATTGTATTAACTTTCTTCGAGGCACCTTTAGTGAAAGCATCCTTACTTAAAGGAAATGCATATATGTATGTGTGCGTATATATACATATATATATCTATATATATATATCTATATATATCTATATATATACGTATGTATGTATGTATGTATGTGTGTATATATATATATATATAGATAGATATAAATCGTTAGCGATCAAGTAAAGTCCATCATTCATTTACTTACTTTGTTTTCTTATTTTTGTTGTTATTATTTTTTCGCCTTATACGAAACATATGACGAAAAAGGCGTCATGGTTTGGCAACAGTTCCCGCTTTCCTTCGAAAAAGGATCTCTCGTTGGCGTATATTCAATAGTTTACGGCATTTAAATAGGCGGCCCTCTCTCGTTCCCAAACAATTTGCCCGTACCGCAGATTGCTCGTAAATAAAGATAATCTATTCCAAGCGGAAGATAAAAATCGTACGGTCCGAGCGCGTTCCACTACGGAGCCCGAAGAAGGAACGTCCCTTTGGCCAGGTTTGCCTCTTCTCGAGAAGAAAAGAGTCGAAGAAGAAAGATGAAACAAAATGAGAAAAAGAAAGAATGAGAGAGAGAGAGAGAGAGAGAGAGAGAGAGAGAGAGAGAGAGAGAGAGAGAGAAAGAAAGGATAAAACGTTTCACGGACTTGTGTTCGTTCCGCGGGTGAACGTTCCACCGGTTATTCATTTTTACGTCGTTCATTGCTCGGATTTTATGAGGCAAAAATGATGAAATTGCACTTTGGTGCTGCTCTGCACGCCCTCCCGCCCCCTTTTCTTTTCCTGGTTTCTTCGAGTACGGGTTTCGTCACGGAGATAAGTCTCTAGAGCGAGTCCAACTCGCACCCTTTCTTTGTCGATCCTCGAATTTTCCACACGAATAGCTTTACTTTTAATTTGGAGATATTCAGAGTTTAGAGATATAAACTTTCGATCTTTTTTCGTTTAACGTCATTAACGATAAGTATATATGTGAGATTGTATGCATTATTAGATCGGACAATTAATTGGCATTGACATTTTTCGTCTTTAATATTTAAATAAATAATACTACTGTAATAATAGTAATAATAATAATAATAATAATAACAATAATAATAATAATAATAGATATTGTATTGGATTAGTCGATAAGCATTGTCGAAATTTGTAGTGAGAAATATTAGAATTGTTTGTTCAGATATAAAACATCGTAATTTCGATGTTAATCATTAGGTGATTCGATGTGTGAGATTTCGCGTTCGATCAAAGGCATGAAATTTAGAAATAAAAAATACTTGAAAAAAACATTTGTAATTTAATAAGGATGAAAGATATAATTAGAAATATCAAGTAGAGAGATTAAAAAAGATCGTGATAAGGATAAAATCTCACAAAGATACTTTACGCTTTGGATGCTCGATCAATAATTGTTTTTTCCTTTTTTTGTTTTTTTTTTTTTTTTAAATAGCTAAACGTATCAAGCAACAATTAAACTGAT
The DNA here is from genome assembly GCA_918808275.2 of Dolichovespula sylvestris. NCBI lineage: Eukaryota > Metazoa > Arthropoda > Insecta > Hymenoptera > Vespidae > Dolichovespula > Dolichovespula sylvestris. The sequence goes on from OU964969.1 coordinate 3,243,578, forward strand.
CGATCGATCGCACGCAAACCAATTTTATTTTACAATATCTCGAACAGCATCAGGACAGCGTAAAAGGATCGATCGAGATTACCTCACGATAAGAATCATCTTGTCATAAATGAACTTGCGGATCGCTCCACTACGCTTCTATTTTTATTTTAAAGCCGACAGCGAATTCTATTCGACACTGCTCTTCCCTTGACCTTTCAAGCATGCGTTTATCCTTCTGACCTTTATCTCCGCTGATTCATCGGCATCTTCCCTACGTATAAAACGCTCGCTCGTATTCGTGCCCGATCCAGCTTCCTCTCGTAACCGAAGCATGTATGCATCATATTTTACTTATCATATCAAGATATTAATCATTTGCATTGATTTCGAGTCGGGGAAGAAAAAAAAAGACATGAAGAAAGAAAAAATAAAATAGGTACAATAAAACAAAGAAAAAGGAAAGAAACATATCCTGAGCCAGGTTCAATCTTTCCTATCTCTTTCCCTCATTCAAAACAGATTTCACTGATTATGAGCGTAATTATATATCTTTCGTACGGTTGAAACGCCTCCCGGCGTTTCCTCTCTTTCACGGACATTCGCTGCTACGAAAATTATTTAATACGAAGTCGATGTAAATCGCGTGCGTGAATTATAACGAGATTATTGGCCTGTTACGAAATTTTCTTTCTTAGACAAGTTCAAAGGAATCTCTCTCTCTCTCTCTCTCTATCTATCTATCTATCTATCTATCTTTTTTTTTTCATAGGGATATTTGACCTTTTACGAAATCTGCTCGTCGAAACATAAAGATTCGTAGGAGTTCGTCGAATCGTTTCAACGAATAGCACGCTCGGTTGCTCGCGATAGCCATAATTCGTGAGCTCGTTCGATCCTCCGTCTCTCCAATATCTTAGTAGATGCCTAGAGAAATACGATGGGGAAGGTAAATAGGAAAGGAGTTTGGTGCGAAAAACACTATAATTTATAGCGAGATTACGGGCATGGAGGTGAGGCATAAATTCCTCTTGGATGCTTGGTTAACGTGTCGGCGATCAACACTCCTCGGTAAGTTTTCAATTTGACGATCGCGTTTCCGAGTCGATTATCGGCGTGCTGAACGTCGTTCGCTTTCCGTTCTGATAGAAAGGAGAGGTAGGTATAGAATTCATTCGGAGAGATTTCATTTAGGGAAAAGGAGGATCGATGAAAGGCGTACGAGTAGACGATTGGCCGTCTGGTACGATCTTTTCTTTCTTCCGGTAATTGCGAGCCAGAGAGAGAGAGAGAGAGAGCGAGAAAGATTGAGAAGGGGAAGGAGAGGTGGGGGTGGAACGGCAGAGAGAGAGAGAGAGAGAGAGAGAGAGAGAGAGAGAGAGAGAGAGAGAGAGGAAAAGCAAAAAAAGTCAGGCCAGTGTGAAATCCTCTTAACGTCGATTTTTCCAGTTGCGAGCGTTCGAGCATGAAGCCAATGGCCGTGCTTCACACGAATATGCTTCTCTCTCGAATATCAAATCAAATCTTATACCTAAATCCCTCAAATCCTCCTAAATCTCCTAAATTTCTTTCCCCCGCCTATTTTCTTTGTTACCAACTCGAAAAGAGTTCGTGAACGTTCTCGATATACCTAGAAATCCGAACGTATCATCCGGATTTCTGTCTCCGATATATCACAAGTTCGTAAATATCTTGGTCTCGTGAAATTTGCGGTCGTCTCGTCGTCGTTGTCGCGATGTGCGCCGAAACGAAATGGGTGTCTATAAATTATCGAACAGTAATAACGTTTACACTTGTGCCAACGACGATATAAATTTTAGAAAAGAAGGACCGAGCCGGAACGTCGTTAATCGTTACGGAATCGATCGAGCGGAGATCGTTAGGGTAATGTAACGTTTATAAAACGATTCGATACTTCGTATTTGGGAACGATCGAAGGATGGTTCGTCGAGACCGCGAATTATTTCGTAGAGCTCTCTCTCTCTCTTTCTCTCTCTCTCTCTTTCTCTCTCTACTTTGGACCGTAACTTCTCTTACCGTTTCTTTTCGTCGGCTCGTTAAAGCGATATAAGTCGTAGCGCGATCGCGCGCGTCCGCGCGCGTTCCTCGCATACATCATAATAAAAATTTCTCAAAAACGAGCCACTACCCCGTTATCGTTTTTATGTCGTCTTTTTACGGATACCTACACGCGTTCTCGAGTCCATCGAGAACTTCGTTACTCTTTCTGTCTATCTCTTTCTCTCTCTCTCTCTCTCTCTCTCTCTCTCTCTCTCTCTTTCTGTTTCTTTTAGTTAGTGCGACGCTCTTAAGGCAAATTAAATACGGCGCAACAAATTACCGAAGCTCCTCGTAAATCAAATCGGCCAATAAAACGTCCGTTGGTCTCGGTCCGAAAAATTCGAGAGGCGGAACGAGGCGACGACGAGAGAAAAAGAGAGAGAAAGAGAGAGAGAGAGAGAGAGAGAGAGAGAGAGAGAGAGAGAAAGAAGGCGCGAGAAAGAGGTGAAAGACTTTTTAGTATTCTCGGACGTCTCAATTAAAATCTCGAAATTGTCATCGGTTACGGCGTATTTCATCGTTTTTTTCGTTGTCGGATATACGTAAATTTCTTCTACGTTAGCCCAACTGTATTCGCGAGGGTGTCGCGCGCGGAAGTCCATCTTCATCAAGAGCATAAGAAGCGGTGGATGATGGTAATGTTTTTTTTTTTTTTATACAGAAATCGACGGACTTTCGTTCGGCGTAAACCTCTCAAAAAAGAATGTATCGATGGATGGATCCCTTCTTTCGGAGATGAAACTTTTCCAACCGTTATATAGTTCAGAGAAAGATACGTTTGTAAGGAAAGTCCGGCATGCTCATCCTCGGAGACGAGCTAACCGGTGGCGTTCATGAATACGTGTTCATTATTTATGTGCAACGCCTCTTGGCATCAACTCTGGACCAACCTCTCCCTACCTACCGGTAGGCATGAGAAGAACCAACCGGATAACGTATTACGTCTTCATATTTTTTTCCCCTCTCGTGCACGCCCGATAATTAAAGGTGCCCCGGCAAGGACCTCGATGATTTATCGGTCGACTCTTCTCAACCGATAAGATGAGCCCTACCTGATAACTGGCTGCTACCTTCCGCATATATATATATATATATATATATATATATATATATATATATATAGCTCACGTACGTTAAGTTTTCGAGAGTTACTTTTTCGATCGGGTTTTCTAACTTTTATCATCATACCTGGTTATATCTAAGTTAATTACATATCTATATGTAAGTAGGTACTTACTTAGTTTAATATCTGTTTCGTTAGCGGTTATATAAAAATCGAGAGATTTTGTACTTTCAAATTACGAGCCAGCTTCTTCGAGGAAGTTTTCTATCGATTAAAGTAGAAGGGGGATAGACCGGTCTGGCAAATAAGTAGTTTAATCGCCGATAATTTTTCCATGAAAGAAAACTGGTCGACCGATGGTATAATCGCTCGCCGCGGAAGCAACGAACGATCGTCGCAGATATGGCTATCGATATGAACGCGTTCCATCCATCGAGTCGTTTCGTTGAGTGCATAGCTTAGAAGAAGAACCATTCTGAGCATCGAATAATCTTTAGACCGAGCGGATATCTAAACGAGGTCCTCTCGACCAACCACCGAGCTTGATGCATCGACGTAACTCTACGTGCTTACATATATCTACGGTGATACACTTAATCGTTCGAAAGGTCTAATAATTTTTTCCCGAGAAACATTTTTACTCGGCTTTAAGGTTCGTTTAAATGTTAATTAAATTAAAGACATGTAATTTAAAAAAATAAGAGGGAAGAACCTTTTTCTTTTTTCTTTTCTTTTGTTCTTTCTTCTTTTCTTTCTTTCTTTTTTCTTTTTTTAATACTTTGATCCAGACGCATTGAACGTGTAAAATATCTGCTTAACTATCGAACGTCAAACGTAATGTAAAATATCGATGAGGTGATACATATCGATCGCGATATATCGAATTCGATGCTATATACCTCGATCTTCTTACTTGGAGAGAAAGAGACGCTGCTCTTCTTCCTTACAGCTTTGGCACGCACCTTTCGTCGCTAGTAACATACATATGGCTTACCACGCCCTCGCGAAACAATGTGATGGTTAACTTAACAAGCTCTCTCTCTCTCTCTCTCTCTCTCTCTCTCTCTCTCTTTCTTTCTTATCCATGTTACGTATACTTGTGTATAGTAAACTTACATCGGTGGCAACGCTTTCTGTACCGGTATTCGCACTCCCATTTCTGTTCTTCTCTTTCTCTCTCTCGATAAGATAGGATAGGACTTTCGATCCCTATCGTTCCTTAGAAGTCGTTCGTCGCTTCTCTCAGTCCGCCATAGCTGAGCCATTCGTCGCTAGTCGTAGTTGAAAGGAATGCGTCGCACGCAGACCATCAATTTCAGAAGGAGAAAAGAAACGGGAGCCGGGTACCGTGATGATCGTCCTGCGTGGGTAATGATAGGCGTGCCAGATAGATTACGGTCAGCGAACGTTAAGTTCTCTTTTTCTCTTCGATCGCTAAGTTTTCTCTCTTGATAAGATAAAAACCGGTGGCAAATGACAGTCGAAAGATATTTTAATTGAGGATGAGCATGATACGAAAGGGGAAGTAAGTAAGTAAGTAAGTAAGTAAGTAAGTAAGTAAATACATTACCTCGAAGATACAGAAATCTACTATAAATCCTTTTCTTTTTCTTTTTCTTTTTCTTAATTCCAATAAATATTCGAACGAGAAATCGTTAATCAAACATTTCGTAGTTTGTCGCGAAATAAATAAAATCCACAGTTACGTTTCGTGTTTTAATAAATTATTGAAACAAGACGGGCGTAGATAAGAAGGTATCGATTTTACAGAAAGATATTTGAAAACTTTGAATAATAAAACGGGAGAATTGCTCTCGAATCTATCTCTCTTTACGGGAATCTGAGAATATGATGGGAGCTTCGGGGCATCCAAAATTGACCGTTCGGAGAAATAATCGGAGGAGCATAATCTTTGGTCGAAGGAGAACGAAAGGGAAAAGCATCGATTTTAAACTCAACTTCGACTTCCTCGAACAAAGAAGTTTTTCGTAATTTTCTTTTTTTCCCCGACTAAAAGGAAGAAAACTTTGCCGTCGAGTTCGAGTCGAAGTTTAACTCGTCTCGAGGTTGAATTCGCGATTTGCGACGGCAGTAGCAGCATTAGCATCAGCAGCAGCACTACCAGCAGCACCACCAGCAGCACCACCAGCAGCAGCACCAGCAGCAACAACAACACCACCACCAGGAACGGAGGAACGGGAGAGGAGCAACAGGAGCGAGCGCACGGCACCACCTCCACTCTCCGTTCGCTACCACCTCTTCTTGCCTCTTCGTTCGCAGGCAACACGGTGCACCTCGCCATGTGACTGATTCCCCTTCTCCGCAGGTTGACGAGCGGTGGGCCTGCCTACCTGCCGCCCGTTGCCCCGCTCCCATTACGACGCGGACTCTCGCGGCAGGTGCACCAACCTAAGTGCCACTCCGCTTACCTGCGTCCTGTGCCTACCGAGGCAGAGTAGTGTGTCCGGTGCTCTCAGCTTCTCTTCCCTCTTTCTTCTCCCCTCCTTCCTTTCCCTCTCTCTCTCTCTCTCTCTCTCTCTCTTTCAGTCCATCCCTACCTGTCTTCGTTCGTTGAGCTGTCCTCAAGCCCTCCTTCCTTTCCTCCCCTTCTCCCTCTCTTTCTCTCTCTTTTTCTCTCTCTCTCTCTCTCTCCCTCTCACTCTTTCTCTCGGCATCTTCTGTTTCTCTTTTTCTCTTTCTCTCTATATTTCCTCGCCTCCTACCGTCCATCCCCTTCGCCGTCTTACGCAGCAGCAGCAGTGCCGTGTGGTAGTGTCGTGTCAACCCGCGGTACATCAACGATCGCCCGGGATACGAGGAAAGGATCATCGATCCTCGACGGAGGACGGTCACGCGAGATATCGCCGGGTCAGCACCTTTCGAGAGAGGAGAGTGTCGTGTAATATATACTTGTATATATACATATATATATATATATATAAACATATATACAATATATATATATATATATATATATATATATATATATCCTTCTCATCCTTTTTTTTTCTTTTTATCCCCTTCCCTCCCTCCTTTTTTTTCTCTCTCTTCTTTTATTTCTTTCGTACGCTGTCAAAGCCGATCTCGAGGAAAGTCGGACTCTGACTTTTCGAAGGAACAACAAGGATTCGCGCAAAAAGCCACATGCGGGATTCGAGATCGGTTCGTGTCATTAACGGGAAATGGATCGTGGATCGCGTTAAAAGGATGATGCCTGATCCTCTTGAGAGATAGTAGATCGCGAGAAATTTAGTGGAGGAAGAGAAAAACGGAGAAGAGAGAAGGGTGACGGGGACAATTAACGAAGACAATTAACGGGTACAGTGAAGTTGTCAAACGTCATCCGGCGGACTTTTATTTCTCTCTGTCTCTCTTTCTCTGTGTTTCTTTCTATCCATCGTTCGGTGCCTATCATTGACATTTCCGTGACATTTTAAACAGTGTGCGCGTGTTTCGAGACGAGCGAGCGTAACCCGCGGTCGCGCTTGCGCGAGAAATCGTTCGCTCGTTTGTCGCATCGAATCAATCCTTTGAAAAGAAATAATCGTAGGAGTGAGAGAGAGAGAGAGAGAGGGAGAGAGAGGAGTTAAGAGAGGATTAATCGGAAGAAATTAGTCGTATATACGAAGAGTGAAACGAGAGAAGCGGGAGGGAGGGTGGAGAGGAGGGAACAAGAGAGGAAGAAGAAAAAGAAGAAGGACAAAAAAGAAAAAGAAGAAGAAGAAGAAGAAGAAAGACAAAGCCGTAGAGAGTTGGTGGGATATTATTCGATGACGCGAATTCCGTGCCTTATCGGCTTCACGGCTGACGCCGACGGCTTATCGCCGGCGTTATCTGGCTCACCGCTGCTCTCTCGGAACCCTTGCGTGTCCTCGAGCAGAGAACTTTAAGCGTTTTCGTTGACGGCTGGGTTGTTTTACGGGATCGTCCGAACGAAGTTTCTTTCTCCTTTTCGCTCTCTCTCCCTGTTCCATACTTTACGATATATCACATTTTTCCCTTCTGTCCTAAGTTTTGACGTATTTACTCGCGAGTGCGTCCGTTTAACTGCTCGTACGTTCCCTGAGCGGGCCTTGGGATGGGGGATCGGCAATAATTCTTGAAAGGAAAGGAAAGAAAAAAGAAATAGAAAGAGAGAAAAAGAAGCGAGGAAAAAAAGGGCTAAGTAAAAAGAAGGGAAGGAATAGAAAAGCGCGGACGATGCAACTTGAACGACACGCTCGAACGATCGGATTCTGACGTTCAACAGGTGTTCGCCTGTGAGGTGACTCAGGAGCGTGCGACAACAAACGAGTGTCGTCGTGTAACCATCGCGTAGTCTAGCCTCGCGTTTTTCGCTGGAAAGCATAACGAAAGGGAGGAGGAAGGGCCGAGAAGGCTCGAGTATCACCGTCAACATTCTCGAGGTCGAATCTCGTCGAACGGATTGGAGATGTCCGCGGGTTGTTGAGAGAATGAGGGAGCTGGACACCGAGAGTCCTGTCGTCTGGCCGGCCTGGTGTTACACTGGTAAGTTCTTAAAGCAAACGAGAAAAACATTACCTTTCCTTTTTCATTACGTTCTCTTTCCTCTCTCTCTCTCTCTCTCTCTCTCTCACTCTTTATTTGTCTATATCCTTCTCTCTTTCATTCTCTTCCTTTATTTTGTTATTCTTCCATCAACAAGAATCTCGTTACGTTGCCGATCCTCTCGTTTCAAACTCTCATAATCACCGATGGCAACGATAGGGACTCGTAAATCTGTTCTACGTCAAGGTAACCCGTCTTGGCGCCATTGAAAGACCACTCTCGTGAAGCCGTAGACACGTCAACGATATTATATCGAGAGTGCTTGTATATAACAGGATGGTCAATCCTCCTGTTTATTTGCGTAAATTTATAGAACTCGAGCATTCCGAAGTAGGCGTCCTATTGCGTCGTAACGGAATTGACGATCGTTGGGATTAGTTTCCAATTGAAAATCTACTTTATCATATTTTCTTCCTATACCGTATCGATAAAATATCTAACATAATCTTTAAAAATACACACACACACACACACACACATATATATATATATATTTATTTATTTATACATCACTTTAAAATCTATCATTCCGTAGAAGCGCCCGAATTTTTCATTATTTCATTTCGATCCGAGAAAGAATTCTATCGGCAAGAGCTTTTAGCCGTACGGGGTGCGAGCCAAGGAGACAGGAGCGAATCACCGAGGGTGTAATTATGGAGCTCGATCTTGACAATTAAGGGCCCTCTGAGGCGAGCGGTAGCGAATGGGCCTCCACTTAGCTTCCGCGACTTCCACCCTTCTTATCTCGTCCGATCGACCTCCGTTATTCGTCGGTATCTTCTAATTAAGAGGGAACCCGTAGATTTCTTTCGCAATAAGGCTCTCCCTTTTCTCCTCTCCTCTCCTCACTCCTCCAATCTCATCCCACCCCATATATAGTAGCTATATCCGAAATATAGCTACCCTAATCGCCAATCGTGCCGTTTCTTAATTCGGAGATACTGTTCCCTTCGAAGTGCTGATTTCTCTCTCTCTCTCTCTCTCTCTCTCTCTCTCTCTCTCTCTCTCTCTCTATTCTAACTTTCGACGAAGATAGAGAATCGAGTTTCGATTACAACGAAGTCTCGTAGGTTTCACCGGACGACGTAAAAGCTCGCGGAGAAAATCGCGACTCTCGTCGGTGTCACGTAAGTCGACGTGATTTGGCGACCGAGTCGATCATCGGCGATTAAGTGAAAGAATTCGTCTTGGTACAATGGCGAGGTAATCGGTGAACGGTGTATCGTGAACGTGCAACAAATGCCATTCTCAAACGCGATATATAATGGGGATTAACGTAGTCGTCTTCGAGTAAGTTGAAAAAAAAAAAAAAAGAAAAGAAGAAGAAAAAAAGAAACGATCCTTGAGTTTCATCTTTTATCATCGCTATCATCTCCTTTCACCGAATATGATTGCTTTTCGTTCGTATTTGTGATTTGCGAAATCGTTTTCCCCCCGCATCCCTCCCCCGCCACCGGCCCCTCCCATTTTAAGCGAATATTTCGTGAGATACTTGAAAATTTATAACGGATGGAAATATCGGAACGTCGAACGAAATGGAACGACTTTATGGACGGAGTTATCGATAAAAGCCGACGAGGTCGATATCTCGAAGCGATAAGAACTCGTGCATCGAGTCTGAGAGATTACGACAAGGTGTTCTCTCATCTCGGCGACTTTATCTATCGGTTCGTGAACATTCTTCAGACTCTCTTTCGCCTACTTACCGTTTAGTTTAAAAATCTCTTTTCCTAGGGGCAACAATGATAAAGACGAGGGAAGAAGGATTGTGAATCGCTTTTCGATCTTTTTTCTTTCTTTCTTCTTTTTTTATAGCTAAGTTGTTCTTTCTTCCTTTATCTTTATCTTTATCTTTGTCTTTGTCTCTATTTTCGTCGTCGTCGTCGTTGTCGTCGTTGTTCTCCTTCTCCTTCTCCTCTTTCTCTTACTCCTAGGATCGTGTCTTCTCTTTCAAAGAGTCGCAGGAGTTAAATATTGGCTGTCGTTCAAAACACAAACGCGTGTCTCCTTGCAACAGCGGACAGTTGTCTTCTGTGCTTTCAGCCGCCATTCGCGATTGACTTATTTATGGGCCACAAAGTATCGGCTGTGTGGCCGGCTCGGCTATCGATCTCCCGTTCCTAAGTTCCACGGTTAACCACGAAAGAGATTTCGATGGAGTCGACGAGCTAACGTTGTCTCCTTGTATTTTTCCCTGTCGAGTGGATGCTTGACACCAAAGAAGAAGAAGAAGAAGAAGAAGAAGAAGAATAAGGATATAAGCTATATAACGTTGTCTATATCTATTAGACTCTATCATAACCACTTTCTTAGAATCCTAATGAACGTACGGTATCCTTGGGAAGGAGAGAAAAAAAACGAAAAAAAAAAAAACAAATTTCAAGCTCAAAGCAATGCATGCTGATCTTTTTTTGTCGGATAACTAAATTGATTTCGATGCGAAACGGGAATATCATTTCGATCACGTAAGTCGAGCGTGAAAGGAAACTGTGAGAACTCAAGCAGCGACGTTGTAGAGTTTCTACGTGGGGGGAAGAGAACAAGAAAAACGAAAAATGAAAAGAAAGAAAGAAAGAAAGAAAGAAAGAAAGAAAGAGAGAAAGAAAAAAAAAGAACAAAGAAGAAAATA
>OU964969.1:3256378-3263878 GCA_918808275.2 Dolichovespula sylvestris
TAGAACCGCGAGGCAAAGCATATCGTTGTACAATAATTTATTGTCGCATGTCATAGATCAGACGATAGATTGAAAATTCTTTCTCTTGCGTTCTACGATCCTTCGTTTCTTTTTTCTCTTTATTTTTTTTTTCTTTCTTTTTTCATCATACGCGACGAAAGTCATTGATTCTTATTTTTTTTCCATTTATTTACTTTTTATTTTATTTATTGTTTTCTTTTTTTTTTTAATTTATTTCTTTTCCGTTTTTTTTTTCTTCTTATTTCCTACATAAACGAACGAAGAGAGATGTGGAAGGGAACACTTTGTAACGGCGAAGAGTAGCCAGCCAGCCAGTCGATTCTAAGGAACGAATGCTAGGGAACTTCGTGACTTTCGAGAATATCGTTAGAGACATTGCCTCGGCGTAGGCGTCTGCCTACCAAGTACGCTAAGCGTGGCTACCGAGAGCGGCAGCGTGTCGGTATGACGACCCAGACGAGACGTCGTTCGGAATACGAAACGTTGCCCTTCTTGTTCGGTGAGGCCCCCCCTCCCCACCTCCTGTCAGAAATACGCCTGTCGGTTGACACCGAAGAGAGGACTATGTACTTACTTACTTATCTACCATTCGATCCGTCGTATTCGAACTTTGTTTTCTTTTTTTTGTTTCTTTCCTTTTCTTTTCTTTCTTTGCTTATACGTTCCTTCGTTCTTTTTTGTTCTTTTTCTCCGCCGCCTCCCACCCCCACCTTTTCCCCGGCCACTGCCCCTTATTTAATTACCCACGTAGCATGTACGATCACGCGGTAAAGGAGATAATCGTTGAAATTAATTACAGATTTGTATGTCAATAATAATCCGTTTCAAGTATGAAGAATGCGTGTTAAAGCGATTATTTATACGGATAATAAGATTAATAAAACTTTTGAACATAGTTTATATTCTGTGTTTCTCGTAATTACGAATAAGAACGTGTCGCGATTGAGAGATGGAAAGAGAGAGATTGAGAGGGGGAGAGAGAGAGAGAGAGAGAGAGAGAGAGAGAGAGAGAAGAAATCATAGCGTTCGTTTACGTGTTTTTAACGAGGGTTAAAAAATGTTTGATAAACTCGTACCGTACGATCTCTCTGTTAATCTATGTAAATCATTCAAGTAAAATACGATTTTTTTTATCTCTTGATCGAGATAAGTTATATCTCTATTTTTTCACTTCCTCTCTCTCCCTCTCTCTCTATTTCTTTCTTCTTATTCTCTGTTTCTCGCGATAAAATAATTCCGAGAGCTAAGATATTCGCCCGCCGTTAGCCGGGCTATTAATTTATATCTAATTAGACAAGCACGTCGATTGGATAAGTTTTTTTTTCGCAAGGAGTTGCTTGAAATGTGATCACGCAGATGCATAAGGAAAAGAAGAAAAAGGACGAGATGGAATAACGAAGGATGATGAAGGGAGAAGAAGAAGAAGAAGAAGAAGAAGAAGAAGTTGTTGTTGTTGGCACGAGCTGATAGAAGGACGAACCAAACTAGTCTCTTTGAAATTAAGAGAGAAATAGATAGAGAGAAAAATTGATCGGATTCAGCATCCTCATCGGAGCGGATTGGCATTGGTGTATCTTCGATGTGGTCTCCAATGACAAACCGGAAAAGATCAGAAAAAGCTGCCGTCTGTCGGCGACGCCACTTTTCTCTCTCTCTTTCTCTTTATTTCTTTTTCATGCGTTCATTTTCTCCCTCTCCTCTCTCTCTCTCTCTCTCTCTCTCTCTTAATTTAGATGCCGCCCTGTGAAAATATTTCCTTCACCCTACCTCTGCCCCCTCGTTATTGCGCCGTTGACTATAGAAACGCCGTAAACACGTCGCGGCGCTCGGAGACGGGATAAAACGTCGGTTTTATGCGAAGGCGTTACCTAGGACGAAGGAGGTGAAGGAGGAGGAGGAGATTCTCCTTCGTGATAGAGACATGTTTTCAGGTATTACCCGGCCGTGGACAGGTACGGGCTCTTAGAGCGACGTTACGAGCGCCTTGGAACGCAAGCTCGCTCTTAATCTGGAGACACCAAACCTCCTTGGCCTCTCTCTCTCTCTCTCCCTCTTTTCTCTCTCTCTCTCTCTCTCTCTCTCTCTCTCTCTCTCTCGCTCTTTCGCTCTCTTTTACCTTTTCTCTTCTCTTCGCTTTTTCTCTTTCTTCATTGAGGTATCCTATATAATTATGTTTTTTGAACCGATTCGCGTTTTTAGGTAATTTCTTCTTAATCTATAGCAGATTCATTTTATATTAACGCATAATTTGCTTTTAGTGAATTTCCAACATAATTGATATATATATATAAATATATATTCGAAAAATTAGTGCTCTATATTTTGAAATACCAAAAAAAAAGAAAGAAAAAGAAAAAATGAAATGTATCAATCTAATGTCCAAAGAAAAAAAAAGCACTTAGGTTACGAAGTTGCACGTGTAAATACGTAGTATGCGTGCGCAGATACGGAATTACGTTTTCTTAACTTAACAACATTGTTAAATTCTTCTAACGAATGTTTGATCGTCCCGGAAGTCGACAAAGTCTAAGGAAAAGAGTCGCCTCGTTAATAATGGTAGAACGTCGAATACGCACGAAGGGCGCCACCAAGGCTTCCTCCACTCTTTAGTCAAAGATACGTGACGTTTATTGCGAAGGACGGTATCGTAAAGGTATACCAGTTCGGTATATACCTCTCTCCTTTTTTATTTCTTTTTCTCAGTCATTTCTTTTTCAAGTGCTCCTGCCTCCGATTCGGTGGGCGTAAATGCGAAACCTCCTCTTTCTATCTCTTATTTTTACCTTTTTTTTTTTCTTTCCTTCCCTCTCTTTCCACTTCGAGTCGTGATTCTCGGTAACGTTACGTGCACACACGTATACACGTATACACAAACACACGTGCGCGTATGCACGCGCGCGCACGTACACACACACATACATACGCACATGTACACATACATACATACACGCGGAGAGAGGCACACATATACAACCATACGCGGAACGACCGCAAGAGAGAGAATTTCCTCGTCTCACTGGCCGATCGCCGCCCGTAATGATCCGTGCGGTTTTCATTGGCGTGAAATACGCGACGTTTACACGCTCGTTTCGTTTGCCTGCCTTATGGCAGCAGGTATATTCCTCGCGAGCCGTATTCCACCTTTCCAGTATGGAAAACCGGCCACCATCGACCTTACCAGAGCCAAGAAAATGGAGCGATTTCGTCGATATCCTTCGTGACTTTCTCGACAAGTCTCTGCGAAATATATACATATATTGCGTACATATATATGTACCTTTTTTTTTCCTTCGACACCTTACACCTGCTTTCTTTGTCTGTTTTTTTTTTCTTCTTTTTGTCCTTTTCCACGAAATACCATAACATACGATTTATTTATTCATTTGAGGTACGTGATTGTCACTGTCAGTGTCAATTTCGATAAGAGTTCATTATCACTTTTCTATTTGCTTTTATTATATAACAAAATGAGAAAATCAGAAAGAGAGAGAGAGAGAGAGAGAGAGAGAGAGAGAGAGATGGGAAAAGGTTAGAAAGATCAGTCGTTTATAAAGTCGATGCGTAACCTGACCTGACTACAGGCACGTCCCGCAGGTCGTAGCCTGCTGTTTTTATCTGACCATATTTCAGGATGATTCCACGTTTAATGCCTCCCTCGCCGGCGAGCCCATCTCGATTCTTACGAGCCAATGCCATGGCCACGGTGACAACTTAACCCGCTACGTCTTCCGAGTACGGTGCCGTGAACATCGACTTTACGGCATAGTTTACGCGTCGAATCTATATCTCCTTTCTATCCTCGAAGAAGTCTCACGAGTATTCAATCTTTTCTTACGAGACGGACAACGAGATAATGATTTACGGCCGGTGGTGTTACGATGATCGAAGGTCCGACGATTCCAAAGTCCATTTCCTCTTTATACGAATGAACCAACGGAAAGAGCCATTGGAATTAGAAGTCCTTTTAATTGACCCATTCGACCGAACTCAAACTCGCAAAACTACTTAAGAGGTTCCTTTTTAAAACACCGGATATGCCTATATCTTGGCTCGTACGAGTTTATAATCACAGATATCGATCTAGGTAGCTCCTTTCATCGTTATTGCGTCACGCTCGAAAGGACTCAGGATGTCGTCTGGTTCACGAACGGCCCGGGGGCGTTATTTATATCAGAGAAAAGTCACGTTTCTCGGTCGAGTTTAGCGGCATTGTAAAGATCTCGGTTAAATCGTAACCGGCACCGATAATGGATTTCTAGCTGCTAAGCTGGCAGCTGATCATTACCGATCGAATTCATGTATGGCAGTCTATCACGTCGTTATCGAGACACTCGGTGAGCCGGGCCTCATGTACAATTTCCGACCTTTTTATCGAGGCGTGGAATCGAGATGATGAATCGGTTTCTATATCCGAGCGTATAAAGGAAAACTCGCGCGCGACTCGTCAAGAGAGAAAAAGATAGATAGATAGATAGATAGATAGATAGATAGATAGATAGATAGATAGAGAGAGAGAGAGAGAGAGAGAGAGAGAGAGAGAGAGAGAGAGAGAGAGAGATAGGTGAGAAGTCGTGTAACTCTCTAAGCGAACGTCGTGACTCCTGACGATACTTAAATTCCTCGATCTGCCCATTGATCTTTTGATCCCGTGCTCGTCGACGCATGAACAGGAAAAAAAAAGAAGAGAAAAAAAGAAGCGGTACACCGCTTCACCTCGGAACTCGACCTCTGCATCCTTGCTCTACGCTCGTTTCGTAATAAAATTCTTTGGTTATATCAGCTTATTTCGAACGAAAGAGTGAGTGAGAGAGAGAGAGAGAGAGAGAGAGAGAGAGAGAGAGAGAGAGAGAGAGAGAGAGAGAAGAGGAAGAGAAATTAATACGAAATCCAAAGTACGTCGATCCGGTCTGTTAAACGACGACGAAAAACGGCCAAGCCTTGGCGATTTATTCGATTCCTTCTCGAAGGAGTTGAATATGTTCGCGAGAAGCAACGAGTTTCTCTTATTTCCTTAAACGATCTCGGCGTAACTTTTAAATATATTTTTACGGTCACGGTAGAAGTCGCAAGCGGGTCAAGGGAAGTCGGGTCATTTTTGTATCCCATTCATTTTTCTTTTCTTTGTTTTTCATCTAAGAGATAGTAGAGATATTATCGTAAAGGTTGCACATTAGGTAAAGATCGCGATTAAAATTGTGACCTTTAAGATCGCTTGTACGCTCGCTGACTCGATCTATGTAAGTTACGTTGGTATCTATCGTAGAACTTTGTGCCAGCTTCGTTAGTCTTTGGCTAATCGTTTTATACGCGTTCTATCCTATTTCTAGATGCAAGTAAATTATATTTCTCGCGTTTAGTAGATGCACGAAACTCATTAGGTACGATAAGAATTTCACAGGGATTCTTGATCCGGTCTGATCCTATCCTATCCCATCCCATCCCATCGTATCCATTATCCATTATACATTATCCAAGTCCATAGTCGTAACGTACACGTACGTAAAATTATTTCTTTAGGCTTGGCTCGAATTACAAAGCGTATAACTGGGGCTTACGGAACCTTCCTAACTTCGAACGAAGGATCGTTGCGAAATATTTTGAAAGAGGTAGTCGCGTTCCAACGAGCTAGAGGACGATCGGTAGAGCACTAGGCAAGAAAAGCTCGCACTCATGGTATTACGTCTTGCGAGAGAAGAAATGGCGTGGCACCGAGCGATCCGTACATAGTCTTCTAGCGTCCATGACCAGTTCGAGTCGGTGTGCGTGCTCGAATAGTCCAAGACTCGTACAGAGTTGCGGGTTATTTCTATGTGTAAGTGGGTACACGCATTCTCTCTCTCTCTCTCGCACGCTCTTTCTATCTATCTATCTTTCTCTCTCTCTCTCTCTCTCTCTCTCTCTCTCTCTCTCTTTCAGTCGTTTTGCGAGTACATAGGTAGACGTTCGTCGAGCGAGCGAAAACTCAGCTTATAGTTCCAGCTTGCCGGTGTGCGCCTCGAGGTTGAGCCAAGGTGGCGGCCCCAGGGCGTCGGGTCACCCAGATTTCAATCTAGATACAGCATTCCTCGGTTAATTAGTACTGGCTGACTGGCCGTGAGCCTCCATCATTGGGACGAACTCTCGACGCGTAGCATCCAACGAGACCGTGGCTCTTCTTAACGCCAACCAACCAACCAACCAGACTCTCTCTATTTCTCTTTCCTTTTCTTTCTTCATCTCTCTTTCCCTTTGAAAACATGTGTGCACAGGAGCGTACACGCGATGCTTCGCCAGAGAGAAAGAGAGAGAGAGAGAGAGAGAGAGAGGGAGAGAGAGAGAGAGAGGGAGAGAGAGGAAGAGAGAGAGGGAGAGAGAGAGAGAGTGAGAGAGAATCCTTCGTGTTTGCGCTCGACGGTAGCAGCAGTGGCGAAGAGTTTCGACGTCGTTCAGGTAGTTCGAGCTATCGACGAACTAACTCTATGTCTTCCTTCGTTTCTCGTCTCTCTTCTCTTCTTATTTCCTTCTACGTTTCCGTGGATTCTCTACGTCCACGTATCTCTCGATTTTCTTTTTGCGATACCTTCACGATAATAGACTAGCGGAGATCATTTCAGTAAGACTCGATTAGACGATTTCGGTATATCGGTACACCGTCTTATCCTCCTCCTTCTCCTACTGCCTCTCGTAAATCTTTGTAAGATGGAAGTTGGAGAAAGAGAGAGTGAGAGAGAGAGAGAGAGAGAGAGAGAGAGAGAGAGAGAAAGATGTCCGGCTTTACCCGTCTATATCAACCGTGAAACGTTTCACTTGGCTGATTTATGCGCTCGAGACAAGACTATGTCGAATCACGCCGTGGTATTTTCGTTCTGTCTTACCTCGAAGATATATTCCATTTTCGAATCGAGATAATAAAAACGCGCGTGTGTGATGAGAAACTAATCTCGATTTATTATGCCCATATCATTTCGCTTAAATGCATTTGAAACATGCATTGGAGAATGGAAGCGTGTAGAAAATCCACGGTACTACGTAGTCACGTGATATATATATATATATACATATATATTTATCCGAGATGATTTTTCTTTTTTTTTTTTTGTCGGAATCGGAATCGGAAAAATTGAATAAATACGTTTCTCTCGATGTGCAAGAGCATATTTCACACGTCGGAAGGCACGAAGAGGGACTCTGCCGCGCTCTCTTGGCTTCCGGGTAAAAGCAGAAACGATACGAGTCTGATATCTTCGTCCGGTCTTAGAAGCGAGCGTAACTCTTGTCTGTCCTTGTATGTATCTGTATTTTATTCAAAGACAAGAAGAAACGTAAGAGAGACAGAGAGAGAGAAAGAGAGAGAGAGAGAGAGACAAGCAAAAAGTTTCGTTGTATCCTAAGAGCAACGTCGTGCCGATCGATCGCCGTCTTTCGATTCCAAAGCGAGCGCTCGCTCGTACGAGAGAACTTCTCGCTTCTTCCTGCGGCACGACACCGTACGTCCCTTCT
>OU964969.1:3268878-3276378 GCA_918808275.2 Dolichovespula sylvestris
TTTCATAGAAGCTCCGAAGCGGAATTATTAAGAAATTAGCGATGTACATAAGTTTTAATATCGGGCTACGTAGACCACGAGATTGTATATTACGTATCGTATCATATTATTAAGAAACCCGTTCCTAATTACAGTAAGCATTCCTAAGAGGCAACCGGCACGTAGTAAAACTCAGTCCAGATCTTACTAATAAACCAAATGGTTCTCGTTCAGAAACGCAAGGCCGTATCGAGTATACCGGAAGTCATTGCGTCTTAGTAGAAGGATCGATAACGAAGTCGAGGGCTCTCCTAATGACAAATTACAAGAGCGAACGTCGTTAACGTTTAAAGCACGTTCTACGCAGGCCTCGGGATCGAGAAGCGTGCTTCTCGGCTATTTCATTTGCCTTAGCGTAACGAAGCGTTTAAAACTACCGTACGTTTCGTATAAATCCATTGGAAACAAGAAGTCGCTTCTAGTATATCGATTAGGACTTTAACGATTGTTCGTAATGACGTTCGTTGACGGGATCTTTCGATCATTTCTAATCGGACATTTCTTTCTTTCCTTCTTTCTTTCATTTTTCCTGTTTTTTCTTTCCCTCTTTTTTTTTTATCCTCTCTCGAACGTTCTCAAAGAGCTGTAATTTATAATAAATTCTTTCGATGTGCTTTATGCGAAACGAAGTCGAACGAATTTCCGAGAAATCAGATGATGTCTCTCTCTCTCTCTCTCTCTCTCTCTCTTTCTTTCTCTCTCACGAAGAAGAAACGTGAAGCTACTCTTTTGCAGGATATTTCACGGATGGTAAATTTTCTAGTAAGGTACGCGGGAGAGGAGGATTCTGAGGAGAGATACGTGGCCCGAGATATAGAGGACGGTGGAGATTAGCTCGGCCGACGAACGTGCCTTCGTACGTGCGCATGTCGCTTCTTGCATAGTGCAGCACGTCGCAAAAGTCAGAGGTGACGTGTCACCGAAGGTGACGACGATTCCACGCTTTCGTTGTGCAACCAACAAGAAGCGCCGATCCGTAAAAGAACGGACTTAAAGTTGCACGCAATCAAGGAGTATAATATGAGCGCGTCAAAGATCGTTGCTAATAACTCCGATCTCATGTCATTAAGGTGAAGATAAGATTTTTCTGAGAAAGACAGACATACACACAGAGAGAGAGAGAGAGAGAGAGAGAGAGAGAGAGAGAGAGAGAGAGAGAGAGAGAGAGAGAGAGAACCTTACCACATTTTGTTCTTTCCAATTGATCTTTTTTTCGTCTTCCGTGATAAAGATTACGTAAACGCTAAGTTACATACCTACCTACGTGTTTGCATCGTTTTATCGTATTTCCTTTTTATCCACGCCAGCTCCCACCCACCCCATTTGTTACACAATAAAATAAATAACTTTAACGAGCAACGAAGGTATCTCAATTCCTTTACTTATCATCAATGCATCTTTGTTTACATGGAATTATCCCGTGAGTACGGGATATATTCGAGACATACATCGTTTGTCTTTAACTACTTAATTATCTATTCACTGTAGCATCTATTAACTCCTTCGTCATTTTTTTCTTCCTTTCTTTTTTTTTTCGTTTTTATTTCGGTTTTTGTTTTTCATCGTACATACGTCTCTATGGGTTACAAGACCGTGGGTGAAAAAAAATGCTCCCGTACCGAAGTTCTGTCTCTAATGTGACATTTACTTCGCGATGATAGCGCATCCTCGTAATGGAGAGATGCGAGAGTGGATAAAAAAGGATGGGTTAGAAGAGAATGACATCGAGTGAGCGTGCGCATTGTGCATATACACGCATGGAAGGACAACTCGCGGCGAGATGTGTGCGTCGCGAGGTTCGTCGTAAATGTCTTCATCCGTAAGATATGAGATACCGTGGGCGTCTAAGGAAACACACACACACATACACACACGCGCGCGCATACACGCACGCGCGAGCAAGCACACATGCATACGCAAGCACACGCAGATACACATAGACACGATGAGACCTCTTTCGTCTCGCTCGACCGTCCACTTTCAATTTTATTGGCCATTTATGGAAAGTGCCGGTGATGACGGTGGAAATTATATGAAAGAGACATACCGGAATGTTTAACTTTTCTTCTATTGTCACGTTATTCGTGGTTATATTTTGTTAGATAACGCACGACATTAGAATCCCGCGATGGATATCTTTTGTAATCGAGAAAGTTCAAAATGGCAAGGAAACATATCGTCGATAATGGTTTGGTGTACCCATTTACTTGCTGTACACAATATTCTTATTCTATTCGATTTTTTCTTTCTTCCTTTCTTTTTCCTTTCTTTTTCTTCTTCTCTTACCGTGAAAATTGACCCCCTAAAAAAAATGAGGTTATCGTATCATCACTAGTTTAGAAAAGAATTATTGTTGTTACTCGTTTGAATCTGTTTTAAACTCTAAAGTAAATTTGAGCTTAGGCATGCGAACGGAGGCAGGGCGAACCGGCTGACCCTTCCGCTCGTGTTCCCAGAGCGATGAAAATTCCAAAGAGGGTCAGAGCGGACTTAGAAAGACTCTCTCGGGCCGTACGTGTTGGCGTTGCACGTGGGTTGGGCACACACAGTTGGTAAGCTAGCGCACAATGATATACCTCGAGGCCGGTTTACACGGCTATAGGTCGAGACCTCGTCGTGTCAGAGGTGAGGCCGCACCCTGTGCATTGTGTCCTGCCCACGTGACCGACGTGCACGTCAAAATCCTTACTTTTTCCACTGTCGAGACTCGTCTCCTTCCGCTTTATAAAAATCTATCGATACTTTCTCCCAATTTCCGTTGTTAAAAGAGCATTTTTAAATAATTCCTTTTCGTATCTCTTAGTGATAATATTTTTTATCTCTTCTTTTGTTTAGCGTTAAGAAAAATTCTTTGCGAATTATTTTATCGCAAAACTAATCTTAAAGGATAGAATAATATCTTGAAAAATTTCTATGATATAAGCTATACTTATACTGACACGTGGATTCTTCGTTTTCTGTTACAGGTAAGCAGAAACTTTCGTACGGAATATCAAGAGGTCCGATAAACCGCGCGTCTCAGGGAAAAAAGAGAAACAGAAAGAGAGAGAGAGAGAGAAAGAGGAAGAAAGATAGATAGATAGATAGAGAGAGAGAGAGAGAGAGAGAGAGAGAGAGAGAGAGAGAGAGAAGGAGAAAGAGAGAGAGAAAAAAGAAAGAGAGAGTGAGAAAGAAGCGCTAGATTACTTGTCGCTTTTGTTGTGGGAATCGCATTTTAAGGTATATTTAAATGTCAAGCTTCGATGGGTTCGAGAGAGAGAGAGAGAGAGAGAACGCATCGAGTGCGCGAACGCATCGAACATGGGATATATTAAACTAATAAACGGTTCCGGTTTCGTGTTTCGCGGTGGGCGTTTTCGAGGAAACCCGAAAGGAATTCTCACCCTTTCGGAAAGTCTTGATCCCGTGAAGTCTCAAGGGAAAAGCCAAGTCGTTTGCTCGAATACGCCTAAAGATACATTATCGTCGAAAGATTTATGAAAGCGTTAACCTTTCGTGTCTGATTTAAAGGCTTCATATGTATACATATATACATATATATATATATATATATATATATATATATATATATATATTTTTTGTTTTGTTTTTTTCTATTTCTTGTTTTTTTTTTTTCGAAAAAGAACATCTTTTAGAATTGATCGATTGAGTACGTCAAAATTGTTATTAGAAGAACATCGAAAGGAACGTGCAGTATTATCGTGCAGCCATGCAATAAAAGCGGAACATAAATGCGAATGTCGGATCTAATTAGCGAGGCGTGACCGTAATCGTATCGACTTTCATTCGATCTATGATTTGCTACGATCTAATAGAAAATCTTTTAATCGTTAATCTGAATCTTACAACAAATCGATAATATTAAACTCTGGGGTTGTTGCATGAACATTATTGAATTTCCTGGCAAATTTTATGGTAGAACTGGAGCATAACTCTGTAAAATTTGTTCTGTATTCGTTGTTGGTAAATCGATCGAGACGGTTAATATCGATCAAGACGAACGTGCATATCGCTCGTTAATATCGCATTTTCACGTTGCCTTCCGTCGTAGTTCTCGTAGAACTCGTTATTTCCAGACGAACGGTACGACGAATCGACGAGGATCGATCGATCAATCGATCGATCGTACGGGCACGTTCCTCTCTCGTCAGAATTTATAGAAGCGCTAACCTTTCGCGTTTTCACCGTGCCCGAGCTCCTTCCTCCCCTCTCCCCTCCGCAACTTCCCCTTTCCCCTTACCCCCTCCCCATATCACTCCTCGCCCTCCCTTCCATCGATTCTCGTCACGAGTCACGGTACTCTGCTTTTTTTTTTCTTTCTTTCTTTCTTTCTCTCACCGCACTACCATTTCTGTCTTTCTCTCTCTCTGTTCCTTTTACCTCTTTACGTCTTCGTTCCGTGTACACCAGCTTCTCCCAGGATCGCAATTATATCTAATAACCCGCGGGAATGGCGTCTCGGACTGCGGCCAACTTTACTCGACTTTGATTCCGAGAAAGTTACGGTAGAAACGTTTGACGAGCCTTGTGAAAAGAATAATTATCGTACGTGAGATCGGCCGTACAATTCTTGATAGAAATTCTTCTTATTAATTTCTTACTCATTTTATCCAGAAGTAATCATAACGTGGGTTTTATCGTTAATGCGATGAAGTATTGCCGTGTTATTGAAAAATCGAAAGCGATATCATTAAAGAGTTCAACAACTAGATTAGCGATTGTTAGAGGAACATAAGTTGAGTTTAAACTTTTCTCTCTCTCTCTCTCTTTCTCTCTCTTTCTGTTTCTTTCGCGTAAGGTTCGAGAACGACACCTCCCAAGCCGCGATAAAGATGTAAATCTCCCTGTAAGCGAGGGAGAAGTACGAGCACGGCAGTGGCTGCTATTAATTCATGCATGCATTGTTACGTGTCAAGCGGCGCGGTGTATCTGTCGGCAGATCGTCGTGACGAG
The DNA here is from genome assembly GCA_918808275.2 of Dolichovespula sylvestris. Taxonomy (NCBI): domain Eukaryota; kingdom Metazoa; phylum Arthropoda; class Insecta; order Hymenoptera; family Vespidae; genus Dolichovespula; species Dolichovespula sylvestris. The sequence continues at coordinate 3,273,871 of OU964969.1, forward strand.
ATAAGCGCGCGAAAACCTTCCTTCTCCTTCTTCGATCGGCAGTCTCCGTCCGTGCCGCCTTCGTGCATCTTGCACTCCTGCGCTTTGCACTTATGTACGTAACTACGTGGGTATATACGTATATATACGTGTACACGTGTACTTTCTCTCTTTCTCTCTCTTACTCTTTCTTTCTCTGCATCTCTCTCTCTCTCTCTCTCTCTCTCTCTCTTTTTCTCACGCATTGATACGTATATATGTGGGTGTATGTGTGTATATGTTATTGTGTGCGTGCATCTCACGCGGAGAACGAGGAAATAAGAGAGGGGGCTGGAGGGTGAGAGAGGGGGGATATAAGGGTGGCAGAGGTTATAGTGGTAGGGGTAGAGGTAGGTGTACCACGAAATGCCACCTTCGCACCGTCAAGATTAATCGTCCACGTCGGCGCGGTGTCACGATAATTCCCCTTTAAATGACAAGGTACTCGGTACGAGAGCTACGATGATACGACGAAATAAAGCTTCCGTGAGCTCTCTAAGACTCTCGCACGTTCAACCGAACGTTCTTATAGTAACTTAGGTGTTGAGAGGATAAATTCGATGGATATGTTCTTTTTTCTTTTTCCTTTTTTTTTCTCTTTTCTTTTCTCTTCTTCTTTTTTTTTTTCTTATCGCGGAATCGACTCTCGCAACAGGCGTAAGGTTGCGCGAATTATGAGAAAAATCAACGGCAAAGTCACGATATCAAAAGAGCGAACTCTTTTAATGAGACTTTGCGTTACGATGAGCTCGTTTGATTCGGATTTACGAGAAGGAATGGTAGGAGGGTTGATTTTTTTTTCAAGTATTAGTACGACGGCGAGATTACGGATAATATATATATATATATATATATATATATATATATAACAATATTTAATTAACGCGGTTTTCAAATCTTTAAACTTTTATCTCTTAATTTTAACATAATTTTTAAAATACATGTGCATTTACATTAGTTTATAACTTTCCGTATGCTCTGTTGGCGTAAACAATGTTATTGTACGAGCCGAGGAAAGTAAATAAATATCGTCGAGGAAATGTTATTTTTTAATATTATCTTTGAATATATTTTGGTATTAAAGTATGCATTATATCTTATTTTGCTCCTTAACGTTTTTGCTTTATATACAATGCAGTTTGTTATGTTTGTGATTTTTATAATCTCGTACAGATTGTATGTTAAATTATGTAAATTACTTCAATTAGATAAAGATGTATTCTCGTTCGTAACGCCGATATATATATAGTATTGGTTTATGTGATTAGAAAGAAAAAAAAGTTGTACCAAACACTGTTTCTTCTATTAAATCTGACTCGTCTAACGCGATATAGATATACGATAATTTACTACGAAAATCAACGTTATAATCAAGGGTTATAAAATCGATAAATCGATAACTTTGTTGATTGATACCTTCCAATTTTCAATCGTGAAAATGAATCTTATTGCGTTTGAATAATAAAAACCGTTAACGATCATCTACGATTATCCGGCGGAAATCGGCGATGATTTTATCCGATCGATCGATCGACCAATCGACCAACGGAATCGTTGAATCTTTCTCTCTCTCTCTCTCTCTCTCTCTCTCTCTCTCTTTCTCTCTCTCTCGCACGCGTTTACGGTGATTCGCGCGATACGAAGGCCGACGATTTGTCGCGTAATGCGCGATATCGACGATCTCGAGGTCGCAATCGCCGTGACCGCCGCGTCAGACATCGCGGTAACACGTGTCTGATTTCCAATGAGAATTTAATTGCTCGAAGCTTTCGTTCACTTACCGTCTATAGCCGTAGTGGTACTTCCATGCCGGTCTCTCATTTGCATCGAGAGAGAAGAGCACGTGACCATATCGGGAAGGTCTCTTCTTCCACCATCGCTGTGTTCATCTTCGCGTAGTTCTTACTCGAAGTAGTATTTCTTAACTCTGTTGATTTTCTTATTCGCTTCGATAATCTTATCCTTTCGATAATAACGATTGTATTTGTAACGATCGATAAATTTTGGAACACGATCCTACAGACAACAAATACGTATTAGAACATTCTTTCTTCTTTTCTTTTTTTTTATCTTATCTACCTTTCGACGAGAAAGAAAAGAAAAAAAAAAAAGAAAATCTCGACACTCGACAATGTCGAGAAATATCGGATCGTCTTTCCTACCTGCTAATTGGCTATACACGAAAAAGATCGATCGAAAAGTATCGTAAGGTTGACGGTTTCTCGATCGTTTGATTAGAATGTCGTTGATTAAAAGTTTCTTTGGTTTAAAACGGAAAGAGAGAGAGAGAGAGAGAGAGAGAGAGAGAGAGAGCGAGAGAGAGAGAGAGAGAAACAGAGAGTAGTAGAACCGAGACCGATGGGTCGCGTCGCATTCCAGCTTGTAGCTATCGGTTCATGATATCGAAACGTGACGTCTCTTCGAGGTATACACATAATCCGTACCTATCTGATGAACCCACTGCGTCTCCTACGATCTATAATGAGCTCG
>OU964969.1:3278878-3303878 GCA_918808275.2 Dolichovespula sylvestris
TTAGAAGCGTGCTTGCCAGCGCGCATTTCTCGAAGCGACGAAGTCCGTGACCATCGAGAATCAACAAAGGTCACACAACCGTTTCCCGATGTACTCGCAATGAATAATAGGTACAGTGCGTAAAAGACGCACGTAACCATGAACGAATTAATGCGCGAGTCCACGGGAAATCTTTTTTTATAATCCCTTATCGGACTTCTACGTTTTCTTCTTTCCTTTACCTGTTTTGTTTGCTTGTTCGTTTTTTATTTATTTATTTATTTATTTTTTTTTTATTTTTTAATTTATCGATGGAACTTTCGTTTCATACATTTTCCGCTTTAAATATTGTCTCATCGAGATTAGTTTTTATAACGTCGAACACTTTTATATTTGTCAAAAGAAAGAAAAAAGAAACGTTTGCATCGAACATTTCACTTCACATTTTAAATGTTCTTAATATTAGGGCGTCCCATAAGTTTCTTTCTTTTTTTTTTTTTTTTTTTTTTTTTTGACGCGGAATGATACAGAAGAAACTTAGGGGACACTCTAATATTATATTAATCGTTTATTTATATTAATTTCGATTAATTATATATATTTATATATAATTTTTGTTTGTTAGTCTCCATGTAGGAAAGTTATTTCCTTTACACGATTCACATATATAGATATACAGATACATAGATACATAGTTATTGCCCATTTCTTCGGATAATTTCACGCATTGTGCTTTCTTTTTTTTTTCCTTTAATGGGGGGAATCACGTTACGAGATATATGGTTTTCACTATCGCCGTTAATTTCAACAACGCTATAATTTTCTTCATATGAATGAAAATGATGTCTCTAGAAGCGAGATATTAAATTCTATGTAATATAAAATATTTATTGAAATATTTCGCAAGTAAGTACACAAGTGTAAAAGAAAGTGAACGCGTAGAAACAGCAATCGGCATTGAATTAAGCTTGTTCAATTCTGTTACCTTCGATGTGACATACCACTTGTACGGTAAAATTATATAATCAGGGTTAAATTCTCGATTAATTTGCAAAGATAAATCTTTCCGCGTGAGCGTATATACACGTAAGTACGTGCTTCTCCTTTCATCTTATCTAATCTATCCAATCAAAATCGTATTCCTTCGTTTCTATTTCCTTTTCGATGGATATGAAAAACGATCGATTTTTGACGAACGTGTCTCGATAATCGAGCAACACTTAACGTATTAACGAAATATAAATCCACCATTGCGATTGTTTTATCTTTCTTTTTGTTTTTCTTCTTCCTTTGTTTTTTTTTGTTTTTCACTCGCTTACTATATTCAATACGGTATCGTTGAAAACATGTAATAACAAACAGGATATCGTCATTATAACGTAATTTTATTTTATTATCGTGTTAGATAATATCCAAGGCGTTTGAGTACATCTATGTATGGATCTATGTATGTAGTGACTTAGGTATATACATGCTTACCTTTTGAACAAAAGCATCAACGTTCTATGATAGATCATGATGAGGTAGGTAAGACGCTTAGTACGAGTTCATTAATAAATAGTCATTTTCGATGATCATATTATTTTTCTTAAAGTCATTCAAAGTGATTCAAATAACAGCTGTTATAGTACTGAAGAGAGAGAGAGAGAGAGAGAGAGAGAGAGAGAGAGAGAGAGAGAGAGAGAGAGAGAGAGATAAAAGGAATGACTAGGAGTGTTAATCAGTCCATTTAACGAGTCGACCCGAGTTTACTCTTTTCGGGTTACACTTTCAGTTTGGCTATCGCTAATGAGTTTTCTCAGAAAGGATAGATGAGAAGATAATAATCAACTTGTACGTACTCGAAAGCAAGGTCTTCTATGTATGTAACTCTGTTGCGACCGAGCAGAACGAAGAAGCGCAGATCGCGCTGAGTGCAAAGTTCATCGTGCAGGCCGAAAAAGACTCGTCGAACGTAGAGGTGACCGGAGGACTCGGTGGAATGACCCCGCGGATTGTATTGTACCGGAGGCTCCTACGGCTTCCTCGTGGAGGGTAACATATGCGTGATGGCCTGCGAAAGCTACGTCACGCAGGAACGCACGTTCTTCTCTCTTTCTCTCTCTCCTCTCTCTCTGTCTCTCCTTCTCTCTTTCTCTTTTCGTTCCTTTCTTGGCGTCTTTCTTGCTTGCTTTCCACCTTGGAAGCATGCGTTTACCAATCTCTTCTCTCTCTCTCTCTCTTTCTCTCTCTCTCTCTCTCCCACTTACTTATCGTAAAAGTACATAATATGAGACTATTCTAAATTTTAGAGTTTAAAGTTTATTTTTAATCATGATCACATACGCACACACACACACACAAGCGCGCATGATGTTTCTTATCAAAGAACTAATGAAGTTAAATGTTAGTTTTGAAATTTGTATCTTTTCAATTGTTCTAATGTGATTGTACATTTTTATTCATTTTATGAAACTATTTTTTTTTTTGTATATTGTAGATTGTGTCTTTTATCTGTTTCCTTTATTTTCTTTCTTTTTTCTTAATCACTCCGTATATTAAGATTTAAATGAAATTAAATATGAATATCTAAGAAATTTCTTTTAATTTAATCGTGCAAAACATAAATAAAAAAGAGATAATTTGTAACACTTAATGTGATTAATTTCAATTTGAATGCAATGATTTGTATTAATTCGGCAGAAAAAGAAAAGAAGTTCTATCGACGATATATATGTACGACGATATATATATATATATATATATATATATATATATATATATATATATATATATATATATAATCCTTCTAGTCGTTCTTGATCTTGACCCACATCGATTTCCGAATATATTCTGGTAGTTAAACCATATGAAGTTCGTAGAAAAAGAATAAAAGAAAATAATCTAGACAACGTCGAGACACTTTTATGATGAAAATAAAATAAAAATAAAAAAAAAAAAATTCGTTTGCATACGCTTTCGTACCTAGTTAATTTACATCGATTCTCGGAAATAATACAACACAGTGTCTTATACAATTTCTTGAAAGAGATCGACCTCGAGTATTCGAAATTAATGAAGAAGAATTAAAGATCTCGTTTTCATTCTCGATTTGTCTATTAGCGTATATAATCAAAAAGCCGATCGAATTTCTTGTTTCTTCGAATATCTTCCGAACGAGACAAAAAACGATGGGAACGTTAAAGAGAAAGCAAATATTTTATCGACATTAAGCGTAACATGCTGTTATAAAAAATCAAATAGATAACTAATATATTATGGTATTTTTCGACGAATGAATAATCGAAATTTCGTTGAAATCGTTATTATTATTTATTCGTGTATTTTCAAAGAGATCGATCGACAACTCCTTAACAGATGATCTTATGACGTGCCGTAGTATGATCAACAGCGGTCAACATCGTCAGTTTGCGACCATAACGAGTACGGTCACTGTGCGGTTCGCCTCCGGAAACGGAGGTCGAAGTCGAGGACAAGGGTAGAAGAGGGACGAGAAAGAGGGATATATATATATATATATATATATATATATATATATATATATATATACAGAGAGAGAGAGAGAGAGAGAGAGAGAGAGAGAGAGAGAGAGAGAGAGAGAAAGGGAGAGAACGAAGAGGAGCAATGCGTGACACTGTTGACGCCTCGAGCGACTCGACACTTACAATGGGAGCTAATTAGTTGCAGGAATGCGTTGGCGCGTTCCTACGTTAAGTCGAACATGCTCGGCCTCCTAATAAGAAGCAATCGACTATACGTCATATGATCATTCGTAGAGTTGGTGTCGATCGAAGTTTGCCGTTTAACGTCGCTCGATCTTAACTCCGTTGGCTATAAATCGCCACCTTATCTTGCCCTCTCTCTCTCTCTTTCTCTTTATATATATATATATATATATCTTTTCTCACTCACACTTTCAGTCACACTCTTCTTTCCACTACTATCCATCTAGCTGTCCATCTATGTATCTATCTTCGTCTTTCATCCAACCTTCTCTCCAGACTCGTGTCGGCTAATAAACGCTTGCGCGTCACGTGACAGCCATTGTGTATATCGCGGGAGACCTCCCATCGCTTGAAAACAGCTGATTCGAGCATTCTCTGCACGACCAAGGTCGAGTCCGGCTCTCGTACGTTTTCTTATCCTCTTAGAAATTCTCTTCCTCCCTATGGAATACAGTAAACTCGCAATTTTTTATCTCAAGCGTCCGGTAAAAAGAGAAGAAGAAGAAGGAAAAAAGTAGGTCCGCTTGATGAAGAAACATTCTTAATGAAAACATCATCGACGATTATCGAATCTTTTGACGATGAAGAGAGAAATACAATCAACGAAACGGTCCATCATAGAACACCAGTTCTATTCTCGTAGCAGTAGTAGTAGAAGAAGAAGAAGAAGAAGAAGAAGAAGAAGAAGAAGAGGTCCCGCAGGTAGACTCGTAGAGTAAGAGAGAGAGAGAGAGAGAGAGAGAGAGAGAGAGAGAGAGAAAGAGAGAGGGAGAGAGAGAGGGAGGTAGAGAGAGAACATATTTACATAAACGTATCCGCATATGTACGTAGTACGTAGGTACGTAGAAAACGCGGCGAAGGAGCAGAGCGGCTACTGCATTATGCATTAGTCATGATTACAAAGTGGCGAGCTCGTGTGGCGCGTCTATAGTAATAACGGCGTATTTGCGGTGCTTATGATTTTCCACTTGAAATGGGCATAACCCACTTTAATGGGCACGCTCAAGACCCCCTTCCGTCCCTCTCCTCCTCCTCCTCCTCTTCCTCCTCCTCCTCCTCCGCCTCTTCACCCTTCCACCATTCCTCCGACATGTCGTGGCGTCTACCCTAGCTCAAGAGGATTTATAACGAATCCAAAAACGACGGACATGGTTGTCGCCGTTGCCGCCGTCGTCATCGTCGTCATCGTCGTCGTCGTCGTCGTCGTCGTCGTCGTCTGGTGTTCCGATGTTTCGCGTTGATCGTGTTAACGTCATGACGCTGAATTCTTTCATTGCCTCCCGTTTTCTTCTCTCTCTTCCTCTTTTCTATCCTTCGTGGCCTTCGAAGGTCGTTAAGACGGACCAACGATCATTATTGCCCATTTATACGTCCTGTCGACAAAACCTTGCGGTAAACCTTAAGGTAATTAAAGCGAGGGACATAGAAAGATTGGACAACGTCGAGATGTTAAATATTATATATTGGATTTTATATGAAAAGGTACATTTAATATAAAAAATAATATATATATATATATATATATATATATATATATATATATATATATATATAATAAGTGAGATAAAATGATATAAATGTCTACGTAAAAAGTTGTTAATAGCGTTCGTAGTATTACTTCGTCGTATTATCCTTTTTTTAGTTCTTTTTTTATAGTTTTTATGATTGACCTATGAATAAAAATTGATTCAATCGATTATAACGGAATATTGATTAATTTTCCAATAAAATAAATATATACCGAGCATAGTGAAATATTCATACATAATTTCCGAGAGTTTCTAATTTTATATATATATATATTTATAATCTTACACTTGATTCAAATTTCGATTAAAATCAGATTCACCGAGTCCTTGTTAAATCTTCGACAAAAGGAACCGTTCCTCGTAGCCAAGCGAAGAGAAACATTTGAAGAGACGTAGCAGTTCATTCAATGAACACCTCGATAAACCCTTTTGCAGAATGAGTAGAAGAAAGACAGATGGCAAATCCAGTCCTTCAACTCGTAATAGTTCAAGATGTGAACGAGAGTGCCCATATCCAGAATTGTCCAGTTTCCAACGTTGATCGGCAAGTTCATTCAGAAACGGATCTCGTAGGTTTCCTCGAAAGATAAAAGGGAGAAGAATGAATGGATATAAGAGCAAAGTGAAAGAAAGAGAGAGAGAGAGAGAGAGAGAGAGAGAGAGAGAGAGAGAAATAGGAAGAGAAAAAGAGAAAAAAGAAAGGATATAAAAGCGAGTAAAAGACAATAATGGCTCTTCCTTACTCCGGGAACCTATAATGATGGTTTTACACGGCGATTGCATCATGCGACGTGTGGAACTGACTTTATCGTTCATTAAGAGCCGCGAGTCAAACAACCCCGGATGCGGATGTAGGAGTAACTATGCGTGCGTGCGTGCGTGCGTGCGTGCGTGCGTGCGTGCGCGTACTCGAGCGTACTCGTGCTCTCGTGCGCTCGTGTGCGCGCGCGCCTATGTATCTCCTATGTATCTCAAAGACGAGCAGAGCAGCCTTGTCGAGGCCGGCTGGTATACAAACGAAGGAAGATAACACGTATACTTTCGCACCCATTCGCTTTTTCGTGAACCGTAACCGTATCGATCCGTAAAACCGTGAGAAATTGTTCGTTGCCGTTTTTAAGAAGTAAAAGGAAATAGGGAAGGTGGTTCTGAAGGAAAGAATAAAGATTAGATCGAGGACTACTCGTTATGAAAATTAAAACGTAAAGGATAATTATAGATATTCTCAATTCGGTCGAACAAAAAATTATTCAAGGAAGTAACAGGTTGTGCATAAAAACCAAAAACGAAACAAAAAAAAATATAAATGGTCAGGTCATCGGCTTTCGAATATATCCGGAAGTGTCTTTTGAGAATATTTCGAATGCATGGTCACGAAGGGACCGTTGCGTTAACGTTCATCGGCATGCATTTTGACAGGCCGACGACGACGCGTCATTCATAACATTGACAGATACTTGATTGCAATTTTTCTGATACTCACTCCCCAACTCTTCTTTCCTTCTTCTTCTTCTTCTTCTTTTATTGCTTCTCTCTAACTCTCTCTCTCTCTCTTTCTCTCTCTCACACACACACCCTTCCCCTTTCATCACCCCTCTTCTTGAAATGGTACGAAGAGGAGACACGGAAGAAGATTCGAGCTGGAATTCGACGAAAGCGGCTTTTAAGCGGCGAGATAATTAACGTCGACCCAGAGACGCGGTGCCATCTTTATTCCTGTCGCGCGCCACTCTATTCCTGACCTCTAAGGTCAATTCGTTTTAGCAAGGAGAGTCGCGAGATAATTTATGCTCAGGCGACTGTATCGCCTTATGAGTGTTTCGCTTCGGTGTCTTTCCTTCTCTCTTCTTCTTCTCTTCTCTCCTCTCCTCTCCATTCCTCTTCTCCCTTCTTCCCTCCCTCCCTCACTCCTCTTCTTTCCATTTAGTTCGAGACTTTAGTAACACAACGATACGCTATTTCTCATACGTGTACCAACGTCATTTTTTCTGGCTCTCAACTAACAGCTGTTATTCTTAAGAAAGAGATAACATAAAGGAGTGAGAAAAAAGGACGAGAGATAGGAGGGATGCTTACTTGCTTACATTCGAAAAGATAATTATTGATGGCGAATTCGTCGTTTGCTTTTTAACACCTGTTCGAGTTTGTTCTTCTCTTGATATACGATGCATGCCAATATTAAACTTTGATTGACAATTCGTAATCGAAGATGGAGAAAAGAAAAGAAATAAGAAGAAACGAAAAGAACAAGAAAAACACGCAAAAAAAAAAAAAAACAAGAAAAAAAGAAAAGAATCCGCCGAGGTTCGCGTTCTCGTACAAACGTCTCCCTATCTTTTTTTCTTTCTTTCTTTTTGCCTTCCTCCTTTGGCTTCTCTTTTTTCTCGTTTCACGGCGTGGACACGACACCGTGTCGAAGTGTAAAATATCGTAACGACGTGTTAAAACGTACCGCGACGTTGCTGGACGGGAATACTCTGAGGAACGTTTATCTTTCTATCCTACCTATCCTGCTCTCGGACCTTTTCGAAAACTAATTCTAATCGTAATAATTTCATCAGGGATATTTACAAAAAAAGAGTCAGTTAAAAATAAATCGATAAAAATGGATATGAGCTGAAAGAGTGGGAGAGAGAGAGAGAGAGAGAGAGAGAGGAATAAACGACATAAGATTTCTAATATGAAACGATCAATTTGGATAGATGGGTGGGGTGGGATGGGGAGAGGTAGGGGTAGAAAGGTATTGTTATATTTCAAACGCAACAGCGTGGCATATGTGGTATATGGCTCGTCTCGTTTTCTAGGACTTTTGTGTATGCGTAGACGTAGAAGAGCAAACCTTTAGAACGACGACACTTTTATAAAACAAACGAACGAAGTCCGTAGACGGAACTATTCAAACGGAAATTATTGCCGACAATATTTTCCTTTGACGTTGCTCGCGATAGGCCATGGAAAATCATAAGTTTGAGGTACGCGACTAGAAATATAGATAGCGGTTTAGTTTTATCGTTCGGCTCTTGAAGCGCATCGTTCGAAGAAAAAAAAAAGTCTTGGGGAATAACAACCGAACGAACGGTTTTCAAACAATGGTTCTAACTCTTTGACGACGAATCGCAAAGTTTTGGATTCCAGTTACGATATTTGTCGTACGTGCTACTCCGACCAGCTACCGCGCTCATAAAACTTTCGTCCCGTGGTAGATAACTAAAACGAAGACTCCCGGAAGTGAACGCGAGAAGATAGATATATTAAAAATCTTTCACGTTCGAATTTCGTGCTGATCCGCTCGAAAACTTACCTTGCGGTTATATTACGCTTGTTTGCTGATAATAACAAGCTTGATATCTATCTTATAACATCAAATTAAACGCGTTTAATTATAAAAGAAGTTCCCTTAAGTCGAAACACAATTAATAGTCAATTTTATTGAGTGTTTTCTTGTTTTTCAATAAGAAATTAGAAGAGAGAGAGAGAGAGAGAGAGAGAGAGAGAGAGAGAGAGAGGGAGAATTCAAGGTAAGGATGAATTTTTTCACGTTTGACGAAAGATCACACGTGATATCGTAGAAAGGAATACGATGCTTTTCGTTTACGATCTCTAACGTCTAATGGAATTTTTATGAACAGTCGTAAATATTTCTAGTGTGAAACGATGAAGTCATCCGGTAATGACTGTCGCAGAAATTAATTTTATGAGAATTGTACTATTACAACGAGTCCTTGTATCGAATTGATAGTTCGAAAGATGTTTTCCGAATATTATAAAAGTATTCGATAAAGAAAATTTGAACGATTCGATCGAGATTACAAATATCGGACGTATGATTCTAATCTGTATTGTCGAAATATTAGCTGAGAGTTCGTCGATAGGATCGTTTCATCTCAATTAACGGCATCTGTTTTATGATCGGACGATGAACCATACCTGCATGTTACAAGAAATAATATTGTGCTTCCGTTTAGTTCGATAATTTATTTCGATAATTTTATTCAAATTAAAGTTTCTATCTTTCTTTCTTTTTCTTTATTTATTTTTTTATGTCTCAACCTCTATATACATACATACATACATACATACATACATACATATATACATACATACATACATACATACATACATATACATTATATATACATACCTGTATACCTGTATACATAAATATATAATGAAGATTAATCACGCGATAAGAGAATCTTTTGAAAATGGAGAAGAAGCCGATTAAATCGACACTTCGAAGAAAAGGCATTATCCGTTCTTGAAATGAAGAGGACATTTAAGAGATGAGAAAGCCTGCTGAATTGAAGCTTGGGAGGATATCAGAAAGAAAAGCGAGAAGAGTAATGGAAAGATACGAGATCCCTGGTGTATCCGTGCGAGGTCCTGGTGAACGCGGCAAAGTAGGGAAGAGAAAGAAAGTTAAAAGGAGAAGAGAGAAAGAGAAAGAGAGAGAGAGAGAGAGAGAGAGAGAGAGAGAGAGAGAGAGATAGAGAGAGAGAGAAGAAAAGAGAAAAGAAGAGAAGAGAAAAGAAGGCTGGTGGAGTAACAGCACCGGCATCGGCAGTGCGCTCGATCGTATCGGACAGCAAATTCGGCGGTGCGGACGAGTTACTGCCTCCATAAAATTCCAGGCGTTTAACGATGACAAGAATTTATTGGATATTTTTGGTAGCCAGGATGGGACAGTGACCCTGTTGAGTCGTCGTACTCGTTGGTCCCTTGTCTTCCTCTTACACCGTTCTGCCCTCACCTTTACTTGCTTCTCGTCGTTCATTTCACCGTGTAGATACGCTTCTGCGATCGAGGAAGAAGATAATGGCGCCAGAGACGGGTCCATTTATTGAACGTAAATCTCTCATTCTCTCTTTTTCTCGCTTTCGAGAAAACCTAGGGCCGTGATAAAAGCCACCGTGTAAACGTTCCTCTGTCTTCTTTTGACTATTATCCCATCTCTTTTTTACCTCTATTCCCTCTTTACTCTTTCCTCCTTACTCTTTTTCCTCCTCGACGTATTTCATCGAAATTCTTGGTGTCGAAAGACAACGTCTTACGCGATCCGACGTTAAGAAAGTTTTACGACACAACTATAGAATATCCGCTTCTTTTACTAAATCAAGAATGACCAAGTTGCCCTTTTAATTTCATGCCCGGTAGCTTTTTAATGTCTCTTTTAAGATTGGATTAAGGGATTTTCTTGATGATTAATTGTTAGTCGGGACTGATGCAGGTATTCATAGAAATTATATCATTAATAAATATGTTGCACGATAAAACGTTTCTTCGAATATTAATTATTGTTATACTTGAAGATTTAAGAATGTTATGTGTCTTATTAATTATGGAGGATATGGAGGATTGATATGAAGGATAATGTAGGATATTAAATCGAATCATAAACCGTTAAGATTTGTACTAGATAGTTGATTACGATCATCATTGTTTCCGATATAAACGATTAATTAATTAATTTATTTATTTATTGTCTTTTTTTTCATATTTTTCTAATAAAAATTAAAATTGTTGAGGGGTCGATTAATTAACTTCCGATTTGATTTCGTTGATGTTTCAGGTGAAGCGTCTGGTGAGAACGCGTCCACGGGTACTGGATCTCGTGGTGGCGATCGTGGAGAAGCAGCGGATTTAGGAACGCACACAGAAGAGAACGAGGAGACCACCCTGGCCGCGAACACAGCGGTCGATGGCAGGGGCGGAAGCCCCCAGGACGCCCACCTCTCGGGTTCGGCTACTAGCAGGCCTCCAAGAGGCAGAAGACGTCAAAATCAGAATGGTCTCGATACCGCTCAAGTGAGTTCATTGTCCTCGTTCATTGATTTCCCAAAGATATATTTTAATTAATGATTAAAAAATATACACATGTCCTGGTAGTAACACCGTCTATTCATTTATTTAATAAAATTGAAGCCGTGCGATCGCGTCGTAAATTATCCAAACTCGTTTTAACATTAATTCACAACACAGGAATAAAAGTTAAATGTAAAACGAGCAATTCCCAGTGATACGTTATATTATATTTATAAATTGTTTTTTATTTCTTCCTCGAAATTATCATTTTTATTTTTGATAATTTAATACGGACCACCTAGGAAGATACACATGAATAGAATTATCGATAGGTACGAAGGTTACGCGTAGTCGGAGTTCTTTCTTTCTTTCTTTCTTTCTTTCTCTTGATCTCTCGATCTCTTCGAGGAGTTCGAGGCGTTTGAACAAACACAGAAAGGAAGGAGCCAGGACCTTACGAATTTTCGAAAGAAGAATCGTCGGCTTCGAGTGTTTGATCGGTCTTCGCGTAGCACTCGATGAACACGTGCGAGAGTTTCGAGAGATTTTCTTTGCATTGTGTGACGTAGAAGAGTAGAGAAAGAGAGAGAGAGAGAGAAAGAGAGAGAGAGAGAGAGAGAGAGAGAGAGAGAGCAGAAAGAGAGAAAGATAGAGAACTCTCTTATCCTTTGACCGGTAGCCACTGTACATGTGTACTCGAAGAGTCCCGTTCGAAATCTCTGACCGGTCGACTGACTCACGTATATACGGACGATGTCAACCTCGTCGAAAGGTGCAGTGTCATTCTTTCGTTGACACACACGCGAGCTACGTTTGACGCTTCTGTAAACGTTTTAGAACGAATGCAAGAGTGATAGAGAGAAAGAAAAAGAGAAGCGGCATTCGGCATAGAGCTTTAAAAAGTCTATGGTCATCCTTGAAAAGAATAGTCACCGAATGACACACTAGATTCCTTCCTACTACCGTATCTTTTATCTTTTTCTCTTTATCCATTTTATTTCTCTCCTTTTTTTCTTTTTCTGTTTTCTTTTTTCTCTTTTCTTCGTCGTTATATCCACGATTTTACTTAGAAGAAGAGCCGTGCTCGAAGTCGAGGCGAGAAAGAGATTTACAGTGGGCTCTTTGAAACAGCAGCCTTCTCGTTCTCGGGGGCTCCTTAGGGAACCTATTCTACCGCCAATCGAGTCTCGTTCTTCTTGGTGTCACGTGTTCTCCACACCGGTAGCGCTCTCGCCGCGAAGGAGTCAACTCTTGCGCCACGCGTTGCCTTCATTACCATATCTTGGATGCAATCTGTTCTCAGGGAATTAATGCGACCGAGATATTTCCTGCTAGTCCGTACTATCTCCCTCTCTTTCTGTTCCTCTCTCTCTCTTTCTCTCTCTCTTTGTCTCGGTTCTAAGACGAGAGAGAGACCTCGAGTGAAATCGTAAGAACGCATTTCCCGATCAAGGACGTGTTAAACGAGATAACCGAACGAGACTTCCCCCTTATTGAAGACTTTTGTACGTTTCGTTTCAGGTTAAAACAGAACGACTAACACCCGACAATAACTCGACATCGTCGAGAAGCGTAACGCCATCGTCATCGAGTCATCCAGGCACGCCGCCAAATGCTACATCCCTCGGTGGACCCGAGGGGCCACCACCACCGCCGCATCATCTCAAGCACATGGAACAGATGATGGGACGTAACTGCAGCGATTTTATGAGAAGCCTAGCCGCGAAATACAACAACGCCAATCCCAACGAGTACGTCTCCTTCTTCGATAAAATACATGCGGCTATATGATACGCTTGCGATTTATATTATTTCGAGGAAAAGTTTATTCAAATGTTTAATCTCTATTTTTGAATAAATAATCGCATATCGTATCGTTTCGTTCGATCGCATTTAATGCATTTCTGTTGGTTTGTATATCGTCGAATCGGTCTTTCGAGGGAACATGATTGAGACAGTTCTTTTTACTATCAATATTAAATGTAGTAGTGATAAAAACAAAACGTTCGACAAAACATGCTTCTACAAAATGTCCTTCCTAACGTTCCCAAATCTTATCGTCTTCTTTCGATCTATTCGCACACACATACACACACAGCCGTCCGCATCTCTCACGCGTTCTCTCACTTATTTACACGTGCTTGCCGCTTAACTCAAGTTACTTGCCACGCAACTTGGTAATAAAAATTCTGAACAAAAAGGGAAAGAAAAAAAGAAAAGAGAAAACATAAAAAGATGCCTTGATTTTTAAGAATCTTATAGTGTGAGAAAATAGTGAGAGAGCATTGATCGAGCGAGAAGATTTATCGATCGAAGAATCTTATCGTTTGTTCTCAGTTACTTCAGTACCCTAAGAAACGGTTATCCTCCTGGTTTGGATCCAAGGTTTCCTGCGTTTAAGACCGCAGCCACACCGTTCGTAGGTCTAATGGCCCCTCTTGGCGCGCCACAACCAACCACCGTTCAAACCACCTCGCCTCTCTCCAACAAGGATCCAAAGGAGCAGAAACAGGATAGCATATTCGGGAACCCGGTTTTTCCTCCTATGCTCGATATGTCGTCGACGCAAGCCCTTTTGCACATGGTGCGAACGGCGAATGCGGCACAGAACGCCGCCGAACTCGAGACTTATCTCAAGGGTAAGTAAAAATGTTAATACGTAATTATAACGAATATAAACGCATAGTGAACTAAATTATACATCATATTAGCGACATGATATATAAAAAATTAAAAATATATAGATTTTTATGGTGATTATGACAAACCTTAAAACGCAAAAAAAAAAAGAAAGAAAGAAAAGTAAGTTTCATACATATACAACTTTCGATTTCGATAAAGGTGATATTATGATTTTTGTCATTTTTCAAACAAACGAAACTAGCCGAGTTCGCCAAATTTTGTCAAAGAGAAAGAACATATCGCGTGATCCCAATCGAAAATGTTTTTCTTATCAATAAAACGATCTTTAATCAAAAGGTGCAAACAAACGTGATGCGGGAGTGACGAGCCCTTTGGATCTCTCGACTCCAGGAGGATTTGCACCTCGTAAAAGGCAAAGGACGGAAACGAGAAGATCAGGGAGCGTATCTCCGAAACCCAAAGCTACCCCACCTGGTCCGAGCACACCGCCACCCGTCAGATGTCCCTCTTTGTGCGGCCACATGCCGTGCGGCGATGGACAAGCGGTTAATCGTTGGACCATCGAGGATGTCGTCAATTATGTCTCCTCGATCGACATTTGCGCGGAATACGCTCAGGTAAGTTTCACATTTTCTAACATCTTTGATTCTAACTCGACTGGATACGAATAAAAGAATTTGCGGGTAGAGAGAGAGAGAGAGAGAGAGAGAGAGAGAGAGAGAGTGGAGTTCGATCAAAGTTATATAGTAGCCTTGCTATATCTTTCTCTTTCTCTTGGCATGCCGGGAATAGTTTTAATTGCTTTTGAAAGTCGCTCTCGTAACGACGCATCGCGCAATATTCTCCGAAGCGTTCGCTCTTCTATTTAACTCCTACGTCAGGTGAGGCAACTGAAGGATCTAGAAGGCTCCGAATGACCCGACATCAGTCAATCCGGACAGTCGGGAAGACGAGGGGCCGCGTGCCAGCTAAGGAGAACTCTATAATGACCCCTCGAAGCTAGCGGATCGACCCTCCTCCAATCTCCTCGTCTCCACACTTTCTCCCTTCCTCCCATCTCGCCGCCACTCTCTTACCCACCGGTGAAATTTATCCGCGAGCCGAGTGCAATCGCTTTTCCTTTTTCTCTATCTTTTTTTTTTTTTTTTTTTTTTATTCTGTATCTCCCACTCCCGGTTTAACTAAGAATAACAGTTTAGATCGAAAGTCTCGATTTCTTTACTCGAGATATTCTTATAACAAACTGACCTTTTTCTAAAAGGGATAAACGAAATTTGGAATCACGATCGTTGTGAACCATCTTTCAGAATAATTTAACAGGAATATCGCCCGTCAAGGAGGATTCTTTCACGAGTTTTAAAAAGAGAAGAAAGAGATAGATAGATAGATAGAGAGAGAGAGAGAGAGAGAGAGAGAGAGAGAGAGAGAGATACTGGCAATCTCTCTTGCATGCTGTCAGATTCGATTATCCTCGGCCTATCGTTAGGCCTCGTTTACGGTTACGCTCTTCGAAACGTCAGACTGTCAAGGCCGTGAATTTTTGCGCGAGCGTGCTTGGCATGCATATTCATGACACACTCACTGGAAACGCAATCGAAGATGAGAAGGATGAGAGGAGAGGATGGAGGGTCCTCGAGTACTTCGATCTTCCGTCGAGCCGATTCGACAATGACAAGGGCCGAATGTGATTATAATACCGGTACTTTGTACCTTCAAGAACTCTCTCTCTCTCTCTCTCTCTCTCTCTCTCTCTCTCTCTCTCTCCCACTTTTTATTCTTTCGTTTTTCTTATTTTTTTCAAGACAGTAAAGAATAAAGTCCAAGGAGTTCCTGGAGCTGGGTTTTTTTTTGCTCTGCGCAAATAAGGCACCGCGAAAGAGAAAGGAGAGTAAGAGAAAGAGAGAGAGAGAGAGAGAGAGAGAGAGAGAGAGAGAGAGAGAGAGAAAGTGAGACGGATCTTCTCGAAATTATGGCACCGATCCTTATCTCCATAAAAGGATACCGCGGAATGGATCGACGATGGTGAGAGCACGATCCTTTACGTAGATTCCCTCGAATTATAGCATCGATCCTTATCGGTTCTTCTTCTTCCTCGAGACTCCGAAGTGCCTGTGCTTGTGCTTGTGCTTGTGCTTATGCTTGCGCTTGCACGAAGCAAAGTGTGTGCAGTGCAGTGCAGTGAATTCGCCCTCCTCTTTTGCGAACGTTACTCGCGTGGCGTGAAATACTCACCGAGAGCGGGGAAAGGAGGTAATTAATATCGCACCGCGATATGACGCACCAAATGGTGCTTAACGATTATGCCTTACGATTTATTTACTGAGCAATGAAGATCTACGAGTATCGCAGCCGTATTTCACGTTAGAGGGAGAGAGAGAAAGAGAGAGAGAGAGAGAGAGAGAAAGAGAGATAGAGTTAAAAATAAGAGAGAATGAGAGAGATAAAGAGAAGTTAAATGAGAGGAATGAAATTGATTCCATCGCGAGAGAAAACTTACGCTCGTTGCATCACGATTTTTATAATTTTTTGTTATAATTCTATTTTTCTTTTTTCATTCTTCTTTTTGCGGAATCGTAACTTTCCATTTTGTTGCGATATTATATATATATATATATATATATGTGTGTGTGTGTGTGTGTGCGCGCACCTGTGTTTGTTCATGTGTGTGTATATACGATCAAAATTTTTCTTACTCATTTTACAATTACATTACTGCCTTAAGATTACTTAAGATCGATAGTAGAAAAGATATCGAATGTTTTAAATGCGATAAAAATTAAGATACGAATTTTGACGAGTTTTATTTTTTGCATCGGGTTGGATTCGGTCACACATCCGATATTTAATCGAATCATTTGAAGGAATAAATATTCATAATAATTCCTCGGTTTGACCTTGCGATAGAAGTACGAGGAAACGTACAACTCGGTCGTCGACATTGCCGTGATCGTTAATAATCATCGGGAACCTTTCCTTTACTTTACGTTCGAAGAGGTACGAAGCAGTAGCGAGATGTGCGCGGATACTTATCTACGGGAATGAATCTTAGCAGACTAATAACAGCCGCTTAAGAGAAACTAATCTATCGATCCGACATCGGGTTACCGGATACCTTCTCATTTTCTCGGTGATCTAGCGACTCTATGCCAGCTTGTATGGCGTGCGCGTCTTCTCTTCCTTTTACTATCTTTCCATTCGTATTCCCGCTTAAGACGATCGGATGACGCAAGTAGTAGGGAGGGAAAAGTAAAAGTAAAATCTCAACGTAAAACTTGACGAGCTCTAACGAAGAAAAGAGGGCGATAAACGCGTAGGCGTAATTCACGAGTAAAACGTCGAGGTAACACGTCGGCTTCATTCTTTTTGTCTCTGTCTTTCTAAAGAACACAAAAAAAAAGGAAAGGAAAGGAAAGGAAAGGAAAGGTAAAGAAAGAAAGAAAGAAAAGAAAAGAGGGAGAGAGAGAGAGAGAGAGAGAGAGGGAAAGAGAGAGCGAGAAAAAAAACAGGAAGAAAGAGAGTAATAAGGTGGTGCGATTTGAAAAGCGAATCGTGTATAGTAGACACATACACACACAAATACAAATGTACGTATGCGTTTCTAAGTATCTCCTTTGTATAGTACTAGGTATACACTATATCGTTGTGGCACGTTCTCTAAGATCGTTAGAAAGTCATGAATGTGGATCGGTCTCTTCGAGAGAGAACACACTCGCATACACACACACATACACACATACACACATAGAGGTCTTCCGTGATGGCGAAGCTTACACGAGGATAACCGTCTCGTGTCTTCTCTCGTGTCCTCTGACGTCCCACGCACGCGTGGCCTTCTCTCCTGCAAGCTTCTCGATCCTCTGGCTTGGTTGGCCTCTCTTTTATCGGTCTTTTTCCTTTCGTCCTTTTCTATTCAGAGATCACCGTTCTTTGACTTTGTCTCCCGTCTCTCTGTGAACCTAACCTCCTCTTTCTCCTCCACCTTTTCCTCCTCCTCAATCTTCTACTCTTTCTATCGGGGTACTCGGAGGGGTCACACGGGGAAACCCGTAAAAGAAAGGAGGATGGAATAAGGATAAAAAGAGGTAGAGTAGATAATGTCTTGGACGCTCTCGAGTAAGAGGGAAAAGATCGAGGGATACGTAACGTCTTTCTAATTTTAACGGGCCTTTAACGACCATCCGAAGTCCCTCGTCACGTCGTTCGAACGTTATCGTGGAAAAATCCGCAGCGACATCGAACCGGTACCTTCTTACTCCTCTTCTCCTTCTTCTTCTTTTTTCCCCTTTTTCTCTTTCATCGTCATCTTCTTCTTCATCTTCTTCTTCTTCTTCTTCTTCTTCTTCTTCTTCCAGTTCCATCAAGATCTCGAGGAACGTCCTTGGATAGGAGAAAACGTTTCTCCAAATAAAATCGTTCAGAGTCAAAGCACTGGAATACTCGGCTATTTAACGAGAGAGAGAGAGAGAGAGAGAGAGAGAGAGAGAGAGAGAGAGAGAGAGAGAGAGAGAGAGAGAGAGAGAGAGAGAGGGAGGGAGGGAGGGAGAGGGGTTACAAAATAACGATTTGGCTTTTAAGATTGAACCTTTTCCGTGAACGATAGAAATTCCATTCCCCCTCCCCCTCACCCCACCCTTCCTCCTACGACCTGAATGATTAGAAGCATCGTTCCTCGTCTTCCGAGTTACGCGTTACGAGAGAAAGGTCGTTCGGAGTTCATCGCACGATGAAGCTTTCGATAAATTCCTCAAACGGGAATTTCACTTGCTAAAAGCGGCACGTTTTAAACACGTTACAGAATCTCAACTTCTATTTACGTAGGTGGGAATCTAAAAGACTATATCGTGTTTCCCTTTTTTGGTGAACGACATGTAAGGTATAAAGAGCGTTAATCTATACATTGCACCAGATATCGTTAAACGTCAGTACAACGAGATCAACGCTTACGTAAGACTTTTCCGAGGCATTAACGACGAAGAGAAAGAGATAGACAGAGAGAGGAGGGGGAGGGAGAAAGGGGAGAGATAAATAGATAGATAGATTGAGAGGGAGAAAGAGACAGAGAGAAAGAGAAAGACAGTAGAATCCTTTTCACGAGCTCTCGAAGAAAAGAGATCGTAGCGAACTCGCGATGGAGCAGCGCGATTCCTTCGTAATCAAGACGAACCATCGTCGATGGATGGATCTTTTCCGAGCGACTTACTACGCAGACTAGTTCTTTCTCTTTCTATCTCCCACCACTTCGATAGGAAGACTTTCTAACGATTCGCCGCGCAAGCATGATCTAACCCCAGTGCGACCTCTCGTTCGGTGCGGAGTTAACGCGGTGTGTAGCACCTCTCTTTCAGTCGGAACACACGTAGGCGCCTGCCAGCAGCGGTCAATTAATCATTAATAGGCGATAATATCCATCGAGCATATCGGTACTCTGCTTTATGGCAGGCGAGAGGCCTGCCATGTCGGACGATGCTAATACGAACGAGAGCCAGAATCGTTTCAGAGAAAGAAAAAGAGAAAAAAGTGTGAGAGAGAGAGAGAGAGATTTTCTCTTTTTTAGCTCCATTTCTTTCTCTTCATCTTAACGTTACGTTGTCTTAGTAATGAGGTTTGTTGACTACGTACCGATCTGAATTGTATTTTATATTAAATTCGACTAGGTATACTGTAACCTTTTTTTTTTCTTTTTTACGTACTGGAATAACGATTACGGAAATAATTTTTTTTTCTGTTTTCTCTCGCTCTTTCTCTCTTTTTATCTTCTGTTTAATCTTTTTCTTTAACGATCGATCGAAATCAGTTCGATCATTTAAACGATTCCGGGTTTAATACGAGAGATTTCGAGCTCTTATTCATCGGTAGTATGTATTAGGTATATCGGATGACTCTTGGTTGCCCAATGTCTGTCTCTTCTCGCACGAACTCGTTCCCTGGTAATTACCGTGAGCGAGCGATCGAAATCGATACGCATTATGAAAATACTCGAATCGTTTAATCATCGACGTACTACCTTAGTACCTCTCTACTCCTTGACTAATTAAGTATCGCCGATATAGATTATATAGGTAATTATTCCGTCCAATTAGAGTCACCATGAATTTTCGTATTATTATAATTTGCCCGATTGAATCGTTCTCTTATAAAATTATTTCTTTCTCGTATATCGTAAGAATGAAGTGATCGACAGGCAAACGTATCGACGAACGTATTTCATTTTAGTTTCACTCTCCCTCCCTCTCTCTCTCTCTCTCTCTCTCTCTTTCGCTCTTTGATTTTATTTAATTTATTTTATGGGAATAATTTTACGGGACGATGTATGGAGATTGCATATATGAATATAAAATATATACGAGATAAAGAAAAGGAAAAAGCTTTTGGGTGTTATAAGCGATGTGATTGAAAGAAATGTTTCGATCGTAAGAAAAGATTATCTAAATTCCGACAAAATAGTTCTAATTCTATAAAATTGATAATTTTCGATAAAAGAGCGATTAGCTAATTTACAGATACAAGACAAAGAGATTCTTACGGATACTAATTAAAACGATAAATAATTTAAAACTAACATTCTTATAAAATCGCTCATAGCAACATTTCATAATTCATATCTCAGCTCATTTTTAACATTCCGGAATCTTTCCGTGTAAGTACAACATGTCGCTAGTAAAGCTCGATCGAAGCGAGTTCCGCATGTTTCGTGGATAAAAAAAAAAAAAAAAGAAAAAAGAAGAAGAAAAGAAAACTTCACAAAGGCACGTACAGTAGGTCCATATTTAATCTTATATATATATATATATATATATATATATATATATATATATATAACATATATATATATATATATATATATATATATATATATATATATATATGTCTTTATCGAGTAGTCGATAAGCCGATTCGAGTTGCCTGAGGCCTGCATGCAAATCACAAGTTAGAAAGTCGTCGTGTTATCGTTCGGAACTGCGTCGAAAGAACGACTTGCGTGAAAAATGACTGTGTGTAAGAGAGAATGAGAAATAGAGACAGAGAGAGAGAGAGAGAGAGAGAGAGAGACAGAGAGAGATGGTTTGCGTGGATTCCCGTGATTCGAACGATCGACATGTAACGGACACGGACACGGACACGGACACGTGTGGTAAACGGCGTGCCGCCTAATCGTCGGAACGTTAATTAGTCCGACGCGGGCCACGTGCGCGCGCTCACGCTTTCTCCCGCGTACGGAACGTATGTTCCTACTACGTTAGGTACGTATGTACACGCGTGCCTTGGCTACATCTATCTCGGCGGACAGATGGATAGATTGGACGGACGGATTTATCGCGGCGATTTGAGATAGCCGATCGCTTTATTTTACGTTCCACCTTTTGAAATAACTTTCTTTCGCAATCGAAATAATCAGGAGTCGCGGTGGCGGGCTTGATCGACGACGATCGAGTAGAAGCGAGAGGATTCATTAAGGAAGCGTACGTATATACGACGCTTTATATACCTATCTACGGTATGAAGGGGAACGATATAAGGAACTCGACGTTTTCTAGAAGCGATAACGCGATCTCTATCGAGCTTCAACGTATATACATATATATATACATATACATATACATATATATATATATATATTTATATACACATCACACACATACACATACACACACACGCGCGCGCACGTACGCACGCACGCACACACACAAACATTCGCATATACCGAGGTGCATAGCTATATAGATATATCTATATAGATGTCGTGATGGGAGTCTTGATGGCATTGGTGTTAGCGAAAGGGTCGAAGGTAGTTGGAAAAACATCGAACGATCTCCCATCCTCGTTATCTTGTCTACCTATTAACGGAACGTGTAGGATCCCTTTTCTGCGATGGTATCGTTCTCTAATCGTCATAGTTTCTGCCGTTTTTTCTTGTCTTTTTTCTCTCTCTCTCTCTCTCTCTCTTCCTCTCTCTCTCTCTCTCTCTCTCTCTCTCTCTTTTCTTGTTTTTTCTTTTTCTTTCTCTTTTTTATTTTTCCTATCCTTTTCGTGTTCTTACTATCGTGGAACGCGATCGGACGTACGTACGTCGCATCGGCGTACACTCGACGAAGATCGTCGACGGACATCGATATATCCGAGCCGTATCGTGGATAAGCTACGTCGAGGAGGCCAATTGGAGTCTTGTATACGCTATATAAATACGTACTATCTCATGGACATTGTGACGTGACGAAAAGGAAAAGAGCGAGGTATCGTGCCATATACGAGAGAGACACGTTAACGACGATTTTATCGAGCAACCATGGAGGATGTTATACGATCCGTTTGATCGTCTCCGCCTTGGCGTCTTTAGTAGTAATTCTCGTTATCCTTCTTTAGAAACGTCGTCGTTGTCGTTCAATCCTCTCTCTCTTTCTTTCTTTCTCTATTTCTATACATATATATATAGATATGCTTCTTCCGGTTCTAGGGTCAATTCTAGATGTCAACATTTAGAAAGGCAATTGACTCGAGTTTGTCGTCCGAGTTGGGTATTTTCAGAAAGGGCCGACCTTTACCTTAGAGTTTTTAATCCTTATTCGTTCTTTTATTTACTCACTCAACTGGAATTTATACGATCGATCGAACGTAGCCCGGAACGTAACGACTCTCCTAAGAGATTATACCTATCGAGAGACACACTTTATATCTAACGATTCAAATTATTTCCTTATTTATTGATTTATCGGATTAGATCGTGGTTTATTAAATCGCATATAAAGAGACGAATCAGTATTGGAAATGGAAGATCAGCGTGGGTGTCTTCGTATCTGCGGCGATTCTATCGATTAAACCTATACGGTGCTCGTTAGGCTATGACTAATTATAGCTCGTTATAGGTCAATGCTTAATTACACCGCGGGCAAGATTCCACCTCCTCTTTCGGGTTTATCGTTCTCCCGATCTCTCTCTCTCTCTCTCTCTCTCTCTCTCTCTCTTTCATTTTCTCATTCTCTCTATCCCTGGAGTTACGTACGGTAACAGGTTCACCTCGAGACTGGTTTGATTTTACGCGTTCGCCACCATTACGTGCCCGCCGTTATGAATATCATCGCGCAGAGCTTCTATAATTATTCGCCGTCCGTTTCTTTTAATCTCAAAAATTCGATAAGATTAATCACGTTCAGCAAATGTTCGAAACATTGGATTACTCTCAGTACGGTTAATTAAAATCAAGACGCGAATGTAACAGTTCGATCGAAACGCAAAATATCGATACTTTCCGATGTGGGTAAAGAAATTTCAAAGGAAAAAAAGCAATAAAAAAAAAAAAACCAAATAACAACAAATCAAAGCGAAAGAAAAGAAACTTTCTCGTATTATTTTCGTGAAAATGAACGAATTCGAGCGGTAGATCCGTGTCGAAGGATACAAACGTAAGTATAATGAATCCTTAAAGGGACGATGTTTAGCTATCGCCAAGGTAATGCACCACCACCAACGTTGAATATCCTCTTTCCGTCTATCTTTCACGGAGAGACAAATATCATATTCTATCTTCTTCCTTTTCTCACACATACACACACACGCGCGCGCGTGCGCGCGCACAGCATACACACACGTACACACATACTGGAGATGAAGCGGCACACGCATCCTTTTTGCTATTTTCCACGGAGCAAGTTACACTCGGCCGTCTCTACACACGTATCTCGTTATCATTTAAGGATGATTACGAAAGCTGGCGCGGCGCACGTACCGCTTTGAGGAGATGATTGCGCGAAGATGAGGCCTGGAATCGTGAAACGACGTGCGACGATCAACTGCACCGGTGGTCTCTCTCTCTCTCTCTCTCTCTCTATTTCTCTTTCTATTTCTCCTCATCTCTTTCCCCAAGATGTTTCGCGCCAGGTCTTTTGAGAAGTCACCGCGATAGAGTAAAAGACCCCAGAGTATTGCCATCCATGCCATTACGAAACTATTTAATTGCGCAATCTCGAGCTCCGACCTATCGAATATCGATTTGAGGGAAGAGAATCGTGCACCGTTCTTTAATTCGATTCGCTCAAGAGACAGCCAACAAAAAGAGAGTTAGAAAAATATCTCGATGAACTCTCTTGTACATCTAGAAAATATAACGCGATGATGACACCGTATAGATGACACCATGAACAAAATTCTAATCTTCCCTGGCTCCATTTATCTCTCGCCTTGATATATGTTTATTTTTTACGAATCAACTATTTGCTTGTTGTACGATTATTTATAAGTCGTATATAACAAAGAATAAGAAACAATACTTTTGATCACGATTAATATCGAGATATGACTGATTCCTCGATTACATCGGTCTAATTCGTTCGTTGTAAATCGCGAGATACTGAGTAACTTCGAACTTCGTTCTCTTTCCATTTTCGATATTTCTTGGTGTGCGAGGTCATCCGTGATCCTTCCTCGTTGACAGATCTAGGTTGCTAGAACTTACGTCATTGCTCTTCTTCTTCGTCTACGTCTTCTACTTCTTCTTCGTCTACGTCTTCTACTTCTTCTTCTTTTTCTTCTTCTTCTTCTACTTCTTCTTCTGCCAACACTGAGAGATATTCTCTTGGCATGAAACGTTCTCCCCTTCTTCCTACGGGAAGAAAATATCTGCACTCTCGTTTCAAGAACTCGATTCGCATTCGATTTTCCTAGTTCGATAACGCTTTATTGATGATCCTTCTTCTCGGAAAAATTTAGAACTCGATCAAGACAGTTTGCTCGATCAATCGGTTTTTTTTTGATCCTTATGCTCGTTTCATTCGTAGAAACACTGTATCCATTCATTGTCGATCTAATACGTAAACACGCTATAAAATCATTGAATCGTTTTATTGAAAAAAAATGAAAGAAAATAAAAAAAGAAAAAAAACATGAAACACGAACTGTTCCGTAGAATCATTTCGATCTCACTTGTCATTTCGATTAACGTTTCAATGACAAGAAAATAACAACACCATAATAAGGAAGATGTATAGGTACACGATATTACTGTCACGATAATGATAACTTTAATTGCTCGATCATTTATCCGACTTGACGATTAAATAAATAATTGTTAATCGGATAATTGCGATAGATAATTAAAGATTATGATATTATAATTGTTAATCGTTAATTGAAGTAAATATTACCTGACAGTGATAGACAATTTCCTACCTACGACGAATAATAGTTCAAGTGAAAGCGTCTGTTCTCCAATTAAAAGCTTTAGTTTTCTAAAAGACCATCGTCCGTTTCCCATCGGACGTCTAAATGGAATCATCGTTACTCCATCGCGCGTGTAACATCGTAACACGTTTCTGCATCCTCGATTAGCAA
>OU964969.1:3306378-3333878 GCA_918808275.2 Dolichovespula sylvestris
ATGTGATACACCACGAGAGAAGACACTCGTTCTACGTGTGTGTTTGAGACTGGTAGTAACACATTGTCATAAAGCGAACCGTCTTTCTCTCTCTCTCTCTCTCTCTCTCTCTCTTTTTTTTCCCCTCTCCTTTTCTTCCCTCCGCCCCCTTCTCTCTCTTTCTCATTCTATCGCTTTCTTTCTTCTTTAGTACCGAGCGTGCCAAAGATTTATTACCACCTCGAGAGTTGCAGACTTTCCCAGAGACGTAACCAGACCGATGAGCAACCGACAACTGCTCGATGGTTCTCTCTCTCTCTCTCTCTCTCTCTCTCTCTCTCTCTCTCTCTCACCTGCTCGAACTTACTCTCTTCCTTCTTTCTTTCTCACCTACGCTTTCTTCGCGCAAACGTGTATCTCCTTTGTATCTCTTTCGCTGCGACTTATTATGCGTCTGTGGTGGAATAGCGAGTGGCACGAAGAGTACTCGAAAGATGGAGGGAAAGAGAGAGAGAGAGAGAGAGAGAGAGAGAGAGAGAGAGAGGCCAATAGGTGTGTATGCTCTACGCGTGGAACAAGGTAATGCTATTTCGAGACCATTAGTAGGAACACAATGAGGTAATCACGAGGACGCTTTGGATCCTACACTCGGAATACGTATGAGCGTGTCTTTCGCGCGAAACAACGACGACGAGCATGACAGCAACAGCGTCTTGGAGGTGACGATGTTAAAGGAGGAGGAGTAGGAGGAGGAAAGAGTCGCGATTTAGAAACCAGAGAGTACCGACTAGTCTACGTCGTGTCGAAATCGTAACACGTGTTTGCACCGAGTACCTATATCGTCAAGAGAATACTCGAGCAAAAGGAGGAGTAGGAGTAGGAGTAGGAGGAAAAGAAGGAGGAAGAGGAGAAGGAGGAGGAGGAGGAGGAAGTCGTTCTCTCGCGTGCACTTTGTTTCTTCGTGGTACGTTATGCTCGTGCGCTTCTGCCCGGTTAAAGAAGAACTTGCTCGCCTTTCTCGGATCACGCTCTTCATGCATTTTCGTCGTAGGAGAAAGAGTCGACGTTGGTCGATGCAACCAATTGAGATTGCAGGCTTATCTCGCGATCTTTCGTTTCTTATCCTCCCTACTTAGTTAAAACGAGCGTATGTATTCTTTCAAGGAGCCCGGTTCTCGAACTTTCGAACGATCCAATTTTTCGATCCTCCCGATACCTATGTACGTAAGTCCTCACAAATGTAGTACGTAAGTACGTATGTACGTTAAACGAGTTTCGGATTCGCGCAATGTATTCGTGTATTCGATGGGTTGGGTAACTACCGACCGCTCTCTTGGCCCCCATGCATAATCCCTCGAAGCTACGAGCAAGACCTTTACGATCGAGGCCAAGAAAAAGAGAGAGAGAGAGAGAGAGAGAGAGAGAGAGAGAGAGAGAGAGAGAGAGGGAGAGAGAACGAAAACGAAGACGAAGACGAAAGCTTAACGATCGGCGCCCGGTGATTTATTTTTGGAAACTACCGGCTCGTTCTCTTTAGATAAGGGAACGAGAAGTTGGTACGAGAAAAAGTTAAGTTCGAGAGATCTTTCGAAACTCAACAACTCTTCTTCATACCCTCTGGGGAAAGCGGCTAGAAACGTTTTGCATATTTGAAATCCATGACTCTTTCTTTCTTCTCTCCTCTCTTACCTCCCTTACCTCTCTTACCTCCCTTACCTCTCTTACCTACCTCCGTCCCTCGCCCTGTTCTGTACTCTTTTTTTTTTTACTTCTTTCCTTCTTTCTTTTTTCATCCAACCACTTTGCTGCATCACGAATGAATCGTGTTAATCTTTCCTCGTTCTCCCTAACACTACTTTCGGTCGGTACGATCAAAGCCTTGCGTTTCTTGCACGTTTCTTATTCACTTCTTATGACTTTATTGGAAGTCTTCAAAGCTACGAGCATTATAAACGTTTGTCCGGTTATAACCCTTTATTAATCTGATTCTACGAGCTATCAAAGGATATTTGTAATTAATGCATTGTCAGAGACATAAAGAAAAGTTTACGTTTTAATTGAAAACGTTGAAAATGATTTTTCAAAGTTTGCTCCCAATGCACGGTTAAAGAAATAATTCTTTTCTCTTTTTTCTTTTTATCAATACTACCGCAAATATATAAAGATTGTACTGGTTTACAATCATTAAAGTTATTTCGATTTAAGAAAGGAAAATTGTTATACAAGTTTTTTGAATCCTTTCTTCATTTCCGTTTTTAGGGACGACCACAAAGAAAGAGTATCTTATTATATATGATAAGTTTAACAACTCGTTATAATGGAAAGTGATATAGTAACAGAAAATTATTTTTTCATAATTTATCAGCTTTGTTCTGTTTGTGATTAACGGTAAAAAGAAAACAGAAAAAAAAAATAGAAAAGTGGTATCAAATCGTAAAATATTAAAACCATTTCTAATTTCAATTATCCATTATCCGGCCATACGTCCAAACTCTTACACAATCACATTTCACATTTTGTTCAATGTCAGAAATTTAAAAAAGAAATAAAAATTTAATATAAACGGATTGATGGTGTATAATTAATAAATACAAATTCGATGCGTTCAATCGTACAAAAGAGTGATATTTCAAGTGCAAAGTGCATTTGTTTATAAAATCGAAATGTTTTTTCTTTTTAAACAGAACTGTACAATAAGAGTGATGTAGGGAGAAGAAAAAAAAAAGAAGAAGAAGAAGAAGAAGAAGGAAGGTAAAAAAAAAATGAAAAAAGAAAGAGAAAGAGAGAAGGCTTTGGTCAGACGCTGCCGGCGGGGACAATTACGCAGATGTGTGCTCGGTGCTCGCGCGAGCGTAGCGTGTAACGCGAGGCCACTCGGATTCTTCCTTCTTCCTTTCGTCTTTACCTTCACCGACACAACGTAAACCTATGCTCCCGTCGAGAATTAGTAATGCATCCAAGCTTTGCACGGTATGCACGCTCGTGCGTGCACGCACGTGTGCGAGTTTCGAAGAAGATAAAGGAAGGGGAAAGGAAAGGGGAAAAGAAAAAGAAAGAGAAAGAGAAAAAGAAAAGGAAAGGGAAAAGGAGTAAGAAAAAGGTAACACGAGGAGAGTTGGACGAGGGGGAGGAGGAGGTGGGGTAACGGGGAAGGGGAGGAAAGAGAAGTGATTACAGAGCGCGAGAGCCCTTTACTTGCCCCCGGCGCGTGCGTCCAGGTCAACCATCCTCTCGTGCACCTCCCCGCTCCACCTCGGTTGCACCTTCGTTGCACCTTCGTTGCATCCTTCCGTGCGCAATTCATCTTTCCAGGAACGCGATTTCGTGCACCGATTGCAAACTATCGAAGAACACCCTGACGCGTGCTTCTTAACCCTTTGACTTTTTCGAAATGAGCTTCTCACTTACACTACCAGAGTATAGTAGTGTCGTTAGGAAAGATGTTATGTACCGTGTGTGTTTCAACATATATATACATACATACAATCATATATACATACATACATACATACATACAATCATATATAAATACATACATACATATACATACATACATTCATATATACATACATATATATATATATATATACATACGTACATACATATATACATACATACATACATACATACATACATACATACGTACATTCATACCAACAGAGCTAGGTATGCACCGCGGTGAACTTTCACCGCAATTAAACTAAAAGCGCAATTTCTATCGCGACTGCGTTCCCTCGTACCGGGGTTAATAGCTCTCCGTATAGTACGAGGTCGTGCTCCGATGCGGTGGAACGCGAAATTTTGCTCGCGGTGGCCGAACCGGAATTGGATCGGCTTCTTCTTGTGCTTACTACCGATCGGCTTGTCAAACAGGAAATTATTCCGTCCTCTTGATTGTGTGTTGGAAAATCGACCTTATAATTTATTTTCTCTCTCTCTCTCTCTCTCTCTCTCTCTCTTTCTCTCTTTCTCTCTTTCTCATTCTTTCAGCCAGTTTCCTTTGTGAATATGCTAAAGAAATAATCGGAACGAAATGAAGAAGATAAAAGAAAAACAAAAACAAGAGGTTAACATCCAAGAACAAGTATAAAAAACGTACAAAGGTATATAACTTCCGAAAATTTCGAAAAGTTATGTCCGCTATTAATCCATTTACGTCATTAATATCGATGACCTAAAGAGAAAATGTAAATCTATGTAAGTACAAAGGGATGAAGAACGATAGAAAAAAATAGAGTCAAGACGACACGATTTTAGTCGGCGGCGAGTCGTCGAAGAGGAGTAAGATGTATGCACGGATACGTTGGCGATGGCGAATCGTGCAACGTGCTCGATAAAGAGAAAGAGAAAGAGAGAGAGAGAAAGAGAGAGAGAGAGAGGAGACCAGCCATCATCATTACCCTGATCCACATCTACATTGTCATTAGAGGTAGGCCGCGACGAGTTTGCTTCGTCGAATCGGCCGATACGATACCACTACCACCACCACCACCATCGGTTCGCGCCGCTGGTACTTCGTGCATATCCACCATCTGCCGCTGTCGTACGATCCAAGAGGATCGAGTGGACTTATATATACGAGAGAGTGAGTGAGAGAGAGAGAGAGAGAGAGAGAGAGAGAGAGAGAGAGGGAGAGGAGAGGGAGAAGAAAGGAAGAAGCTGAGACGAAGTAGGAGGGTCCTTTAACTCTCCTCGAAGGTATATAACGTCGCCTTAGGGACCTTCGCCAGCCCTTCTCCCGCACTTTTCCATCGCGTTTCTTCTTCGATCACAGTGATTACGTCGCGTCGATGCGATCCGGTGCACTAACACTCCCATACGCCTTGACGTACGCGTCTTCCGTTCGAGTTTTGCCTTCGTTCTTTCTACATTTCTTTTCCTTTACCTCCTCCTTCTCCTCCTTTTCCTTCTCCTTCTCTCCTACCCCCTAACCGCCCAGTGTATCTCCCCCTTTTTCCCCTGCAGTCACTAGGCAATTTCACGCGTCGACGTATTTGCGACATCCCCATCGGCTCGATGGATCAAAGCTTCGCTGTGAAGATTGCGAAAACAAGATTTTCGTCTATCTAACGTCGAAGAAAGGGAAAGAGGGGAAAGGGGTAAGAAAATAAATAAATAAAATAAAATGAAATGAAATGAAATGAAATGAAAGCCGAGCTCCGTTTCGGTGTTTGATGAAAAATAGATTATTTCGTCATATTATTATCTGTGTACTGGTATTTATTCTCCCGTGAGTCCTAGTTATCGACTTGGTATCTTATCCGTGTCTCGCGTCTGGTCCAGATTGAGCAATTACGCTGCGATAATTAGGGCAAAGCCTTTATATCTCTGTAAATTGCGACGACGGTGGCGGCACGGTGGCGGCCACGAAGAAGTATAGAAAGAGATCGAAAGAGAGAATGAGAGGCGGAGAAGGTCCACAGACAATGGGACCTTCGAGAAACAATAGGAGTTCCGTAGTCGGTGCACGGTTCAACGCTATAAACAATACCGCAGTGGGGCCTCGGCTGATAGGGTCAGGAGGTTAGCCCCTGTGGGAGCTCATGATTCTCTTTACTCCTCTTCATCCACCTTTCCTTCTTAGGTACTTCTTTCCACCTCCTACTAGCATCTACACCGGTTTCTTTCCTTTTACTCTTTCTCCTCTCTCTCTCTTTTTTCCTTTTCCCTTTTAAAATATAAGAATCAATTTGATTATAAGGCAAATTTAATCCTCCGTAATTTATTTAAAACCTTTTCTATAAAAAAATATGTCTCTGCGAATATATCTTTTGAAACAATTTCATTCAAACGAAATTGAATAATTGAAATTTCTTTTATGCAAATCTTGAAATCCTTATCTAATTAAAAAAAATAAATAAATAAATAAATAAATAAAAATAAATGATAAAAAGAAAATCTGTTTTTAAAAATAATTAAGTAAAAACAAACATATTTTATACGATACGGTAAACACACAATGCAGTTGATAATAATAATAACAACAACAATAATAATAATAATAATAATAATAATAATAATAATAATAATAATAATAATAATAATAATAATAATAATAATAATAATAACAACAATAATAATAATAATTTAAAAACTCTGTACTCTATCTATATAATCTAATCTCTTATTAACAGGGATTTTTCCCCGAACTAGATCAAAAATGATATTCTCGTTTTGTGATCAACTTTACGACCATGATACACCGCACAAAAGCGTTACCCGACTTTTGGTCTTTAGTAACTAGCACGCGCCAACTCGCTTACGTCCGCACACTATGTCATTGTTTCTAAAAAATGTCGCGAAGCTCGATAGTTCGCGTTTTAATTACGTCAACATACTCGAACACGAAGTTATTTTACTTTTTCATTTATGGAAAACGGTTTTCCTACTCGTTTCCTTATCACTTTTCATCAAAAATAATTTTCATATATATATATATATATATATATATATATATATATATATATATATATATGAAAATTATAGGATATATATATATATATATATATATATATATATATATATATATATTCTTAGCGAATATATATCCTAAGGATTCTTCGTTCAAAGCAACATCAATTTTCGTGAAAGAAGAAGAAGAAGAAAAGGAAGAAAAAGAAAAAAGAGAGGAAATATAGTCGGCTAGCAAGATCCGAGCAAGGCGTATTCGCAATGGCGGTAGCGTGTAAACCGCAAATCTGCTCGAGATCCTTTCCTACGATACGATATTCGTGCTCGAGTTCACCGGCATGCTTTTAAGGTCGAAAGTCGTACAAACGTAAATAAACTCCCTCTCTTTCTCTCTCTCTCTCTCTCTCTCTCTCCCTCTCTCTCTCCCTCCCTCTCTCCTTCTCCCTCCCTCTCTCCTTCTCCCTCCCTCTCTCTCTCTCTTCTCTCTCTCTCTCTCTCTCTTACTCGGTGGCTCAATAGGAAACACCTTCTTAGCGAATTCCTATTTCGTTACGTGCTCGCCCTCTTGCGATTTAGAACGCTCATTCGATTTGAGAGGAAAGTATGCAACTATGACCACGCACACGTGTTTCTCTCGTTTGTGTATATACGTAGTAGACGTACATATGTACGTAAGCGAGTTCAAACCCCGTAGGCCTCTTGTGAAAAGGGGTCGTGACGGGGTCGAGTAATGACGGGGCGAACTCTGCAATCACATAACCGAGGAGACACGCCACGTGGCTTTGGTGCGTAAAACCTTAATCGGAGTTTGGTCTCGTCCTTTCCTTTACTTTACTAGGATATCATACCGGATGAAACATAGTTTCATAAATGTTGTAATATATATATATATATACAAGTTTCAAAGAGGAATATCAAGTTTCATCGACGTGTTTAAGGAACATATTCCTTAGAGAAAAGAAGGATATTTGCTCGGCGGATGTTCAAAGAAGCTACACGATCAAGAGAGATGACGTTATATGGGATAGAATATATGTGGCGAGTAGGGCGATCTCATATCTATTTATCTTTCCACGCAGCATCGCCGAGCACGGCTCGATCCTTGCTAAGTAACCACGAGAAGCAAGACAAAAGAAAGATTCGCGGAGTGGTTTCGATAGATAGCAAGGAGCGCGAGGTCAACTTCTCTCTCTCTCTCTCTCTCTCTCTCTCTCTCTTTCTTTCTCTTTCTCTCTCTCTTCCTATGTCCTCGTCATGGGATTAAATGACTTGGGTTGGAAACGTGTAGGGATCGTCGAGGGGCCGAGGACCGATAAGAAAACCAGAAGAGTTCTACGGAACAGGCTCGAAGGAGTCGCGCCGAGTCATTCTCTTGTAATTATACGTACCGCGAGGCCAATAGGGGGTCCTCCGTATCGACAATTAGGGCATTTCGGCTTCCCATTTAAGAAGCGGAGCCACCCTCTTCCTCTCTCGATTGATTCGGATAAGCTTCGCAGCCTTTCTTCATTATCTTCTTGCCATCGTCCCTGCGGGCTTCTCAAGAGGCGGCACCCTCTTCTTTTACAACTTTAAAAATTATTGTTTATCGCGCTCGAACTCAGCCTTCGGACAAGAAGACGACGCGCAATATACGTGCGTACGGTGAATGGAATCGATCGATCGATCGATCGATCGATTCTTATCGATTCTCTACGCGTCTATACGTTGTTGCTTTTATCGCACGGACCGAACATCGAAGTCGATTGCTACTCTTTTTTACCTTCGAAATTTATCTAAGGGCGACAAGGAAATGTTTGGAATGTTCTATTCTTCTTTGATATCTTCAATATCGATTTTATTATTTCTTTTTCTTTCTTTCTTTCTTTTTTTTTTTTTTTATTCAACAAGTTTCCCCGTTTTCGTTTGAAGACACCATCGTTATAGCTAATTACCATCATGTTTTATTCTCGTATCAATTTTTTGCTTTTTTATTTTTGTTTTCTAAATTTTTCCATTGAGACACACGCGTCTCGTTAGGTTAGTTGTTGCGTAATTGTTTTAAATACGTACCAATGATTTCGATCAGCTGAAGAGAAGATATGGGAAGGAATAATTCAATGGAAAATATTTATTCGTATTGAAAACGTTGCACAATTTGAAATCGCTGGATCTCTTTGGACGCGTTCCTCGCAATTATCACAGCACCCGCGCTGTGATCGTAATTACATACGCGTTCACTATCAACGCTACCAATCGCGAATGCATTATTCATAACGCAGAAATAACAGTCGGCGCTCCTGCAAGGAGTAGGCACTGCAACGCGAACTCGATTTTCTTCAACGAAAGGACCACGAGTCTCTGCATGCGTTCTCTCGTAATTTCTTTGTCGGAAGGACAATCGATCAGTAGTCCTTTGCTGTCGTCTTTCTTACGATCGGTATTCTTGGATACCGAACAAGGATAACAAAGAAACGTAAGTAGCTCTAATGGCCTATTCTCGACAAATGGACACGGTTTAATTTACATTAACGTTTGGAGAAACCCGATCGTACGATTAATCTTACGAGATCGTTTCTTATCTAACTTTATACAGTAAAAATACTTTTTTTTTATTCATTTTATATCTGATGAAGGATATTAACCGTTATCGTTAATCATTTATTTTTAATTATTCGACAAATTTCGATCGGATCGGATCATTATTAACGATTACGAAAGGACAGCAAGTTTGATGATCGGTCACGGCTGTTCGTTGACATAGGTGTCGATCAAAGAGAAGGAAAAGAGTGAGAGAGAGAGAGAGAAAGAGAGAGAGAGAGAGAGAGAGAGAGAGAGAGAGAGAGATCTATATACATATAAGCGGACGATATTCCGTTGTAAGGATCGATGATACCTTCGGGCGATGTCGGCAAGCGAGGAGAGACAGACACGCCTGGTGTGCGAGGACGCGGAACGACTTACAGGTTCGTCACGGAATTCTCTCGTTCTGTCGAGAGACACCATTTCTCTTGACCACGATGATCTTGATCTCGCGAGCGCACAAAAGAGAGTAAGAAAGATTAAGTGAATGTGTGTGTGTGTGCGAGAGAGAGAGAGAGAGAGAGAGAGAGAGAGAGAGAGAGCATCTATCGAGAGGAATACGCTCATGTTTATCCCTCCTTCTTTATTTTTTCGTATTTCTCGTAAACTTTTCGTGATACTTCCCCCGCTAATTTTACAGTTACATCCTTACATCTAGAGATAATCGATTTTCTCGGTGCACCCCGAGGTACGAATCAAAGATCCATAAAATCTTTAAACTGCCATAAATTCGCAATGAAAGAATCTATCGATTTACCGATCGATCGATCCTTCCTTCCTTCCTTCCTTCCTTCTATCCTTTCTCTCTTTCTTCTTCTTCCTGTCCTCCTTTCCAATAAGAAATTTTATCCCTCGTCGTGGAATGTAGATTACAAGCCACGAAAGTATCCTACATATATCAACTGTAACCTACGTAATCCATACGCGTATTAATATTCATAACGAAAACGTCGGGGACGAACGCTTCTATACATACGAATTAGCTATAACCGATCGCAAATTATGGTCGCGCGAAAGCGATTGGATTTATCGAGCGGCTAAGCGTCTACGGGCGAAATTCATCCTCTGACTTCGTTATTCCAAGCCGATATATACCAAGTAATAATTATGTATATTGTGCGCCCTTCGAAAAATTTTAGAGAATACAAAAAAGAAAGAAAGAAGAGGAACGAACAAGAAAGAAAAAAAAAAGAAACAAGAAAAAGGCACACAAAAATAAATATATTACAAAACGAATAATCTCGATCGTGAAACATTTCTCGAATTGCCGCTTCGTTATTAACCTCTTGTCATCGCGATAATAGACTCTGGACGGCTCTCTCGAAAGAAATCTTGACTCGATAATAATCGAGCTGACCGGTCTGACCTGCATCTCTCTTTCTCTTTCTCTCTCTCTCTCTTCCTCTCCTTCTTCTCTCTCTCTCTCTCTCTCTCTCTCTCTCTCTCTCTTTCTCTCTCTCTCTCTCACGTTTCATCGTTCGACGAGCTACTCTATCCTTTTTAAAGAGAAAACAGATTAGTGACGGTAGCGATACAGATCGGTC
Organism: Dolichovespula sylvestris; assembly: GCA_918808275.2. Classification (NCBI taxonomy): domain Eukaryota; kingdom Metazoa; phylum Arthropoda; class Insecta; order Hymenoptera; family Vespidae; genus Dolichovespula; species Dolichovespula sylvestris. The sequence goes on from OU964969.1 coordinate 3,316,875, forward strand.
CTCGTTGGTTCATCATCGTCATTCACTGATTCATTTCTACCCTACACTTCGAGATATCGATACATGAAGTACTATATGTTTCTCATGTGTAAAATGCTTGACAAAGAGAAAGAAAGAGAGAGAGAGAGAGAGAGAGAGAGAGAGAGAGAGAGAGAGAACGATTCTATATTCATCGATGAACAAGACTCTGACTAGCTTCTTACGATAAAGAAAGAGGGTAGGAAGGGATTGAAAGGGGAGCCTCATACTCACATCTTTTCATCGGAGGTGCTGGCATTCCTGCACGTCATCGTGTCCGCCCAGTGGCTCGGCCGAATCGCGGGGGACCCCTTATATAATTAACCATTAAATTATAAGTTTGGCTATCGAACCGCCGGCGAAGCTCAGCGCTCGACTAGAAGCAATTACTTGCCTCCCGAAGTGAGAGAGAGAGAGAGAGAGAGAGAGAGAGAGAGAGAGAGAGAGAGAAGGGGGCAAGTCGACAGCAACAACGGGGCTGAATACAAAATGAAAAGACGAAGGATAGTGATGGAGAAAATAAAGAGAGAGAGAGAGAGAGAGGGGGGGGGAGAGTTACCAGCGTGCTACCTTACTTCGAGAACAGAATTACTATCGGCCAATGGCTCCCTACTCTCGGCTGTAATGATCAGAGGCGGGACGTTTTGCCTTTTTAATCGGCATTAATCGCACCGGGGGCTCTCTCTTCCATCTCTCTTTTTCTCATATATTGTAAGAGCCTTTAGGTTAGTTCGTAAGCTGCAAGCTGCATCGTTACGTCCGCCGGTTGCAAGTGTAGTCGGCGAATACGCGATCTACATCGTAAGCGTATCGAGTGAGTATCGTTAGTTACTTCGAGTTTTCGTTATTTAATTTTTTTTTTCTTCTCTGTTTATTGGTGAGCGATGAGGCGTAGAAACTATAGATAAATGCTTTTTTTTTTTTCTTTTTCATAGATTTTAGTACGTTTCGTAATTTCGTCGGAAACTATAATTTCTCTCTCGTGTATCGACTCCAACTATCGGAAATATTTCTCGAAAAGAGATAAAGAGAAAGCGGAAGTATCTACTACTTTTCGTCGATTCTTTTTAACATCCAGCCGTTCTCGCCGTGTATCAGAGTGTCTTTAAAGACCACACACGGTGCAATCTCGATACCTCTTAAACCACCTATCTCCGTCCTTTTCTCTCTCTCTCTCTCTCTCTCTCTCTCTCTCTCTCTTTTTCTCTCCAGCCTGTTCGGGCCTTACATTGTCGGTAAAGCATGTCAGTACCAAAGGCGCAGCTTTGTCGCCATACGATCTCCGGCCTCGCGATACAAACGACCTTTTCTTCGACGGCTAATCCCGATTTAATGTTGCACTCCTCCTCCTTCTCCTCCTCCTCCTCTTCCTTCTTTTCTTCTTGTACACGTCTCCCGAACAGGAAATATCCTTCCGATGATTCTACGAACGTTTATCGCTAAGCTTGAGAATTGGTTGGCAAGATAAAATAAAATAAATACTTTTCTCTCTCTTTCTCCTTGTGCCTCTCTTATTCTTTCTTTCTTTTATAAGTTATTTTTTTAATAAAAATATTATGGAGAACACAAACGAAACATATATATATATATATATATATATATATATATATGTATATATGTGTATGTGTATATCCGTAGAAGTATAGATGTTCATGTTGGATCATAATGGCCAACTCAGCAGCCGTGGAAAACGCGTAAAGTTCCTCGCTTGCTTCTTCCGTGACGCTCGCATGACGGACATTAATTTGCGGTGTCGTTTAATGATTATAATTAGGCGTAACGTTGGACGCACCGTTGTGTTTCCTGCCTGAGGCGACACGCGCTTCTTGGGAAAACTGCAGCCCCTTTCATACGACACTAATGACTCTTGCGGAGTCGCGTGTAACGTTAATCCTTTTACCGAATCCTAAGAGGATTCAATGACGATCCTTCGGGCTCTTTAATAAATTCATTAAGACTCTTTTTTCTTTTTATCTTATTATTATTATTATTATTATTATTATTATTATTATTATTATTATTATTATTATTATTATTATCATTCTCTTAATAATTGAAATTACACGAACATATAGCTTAATAGATATAATTTAATCCTCGTTCTTTGTCTCTCTCTGTCCGTCTCTCTCTCTCTCTCTCTCTCTCTCTCTCTCTCTCTCTCTCTCTCTCTTTGTAGTAGAATAAAAATAAAATAATCTTTGGAAATTTCTACGTATGTACGTTTTGGTACTCGACGATGACGATGATTTCCACGGAGTTTTCCAATACGCGAAGAAGCATTCTTTCCAAGTGGAATTCTTAGTAAGACACTTGTTATCGAACGTTAATCGTATTATATTAACGCGCAATTATGTTAACGAGAAGCGACAATTGTGGATAATTTCTTCTGATATAAAAAATGAAAATCATCGATGTCTCTTCCATTATCTTCCCGAGGAATCCGTCCTCGAATTTCTAACATGCTTTAAAGATTTCCGTTTAATCGCTGAACGAATAATTCGATATGAAAATATGCGAACTCTAATAATCGGTTTGGTTTTTTCGTTAATGCGAACATTTCTCTAGAGCACGGCTTACGATATAATATAATGGTATTCTTTAGGGATTGAAAAGAGAAGAAAAGAAATATAATATATATATAAATATACATTTATATAAATTTTTCCCTTTTGATTTTAAATGTGAATTTCTACTTTCTCATTTACGAGTACAAATTTTTGATCCTGAACGAACGATTGAAATCGACTTCTTTTCGATCGAACGATTTATTCGCGTAGTCGATAAGAAAGTTTCTTCGACATTCGGCGCAAAACGTTATTTCTTTCTTTCTAGATCAATGAAGAATCGAATCGTTTTATATCGTTTTAATAATCGTGCGCTAGTTCGACGCTCAAGCCATAATAATGTATATCAGCAAGATCGTTATTCTCTTCATTACCGATGCGCATAACGTTGCCGCTTGTATCGGCCTCGGAGGATATCGTCATTAATATGCCAAGAGATAGAAACAGCATAGTGCCAAGTATAGAGAAGGATCCACCAGAAGTATAAATCTGTATAAGCGAGCGTTAACTTTTTTCTTTTCACGATGACTCCTATAGATTAACGTCAGAGATTTTGTTGTTAATCGCTCACGACGGGAACGATTAAGAGGATCTCTATCGATTGACTCAAAGTAACGTCTTAAGATATTTTACCGTGCGATCCGATCGATACGATATACCCATTCATGTCGATTTCCTAAGTTAAGTTATAATTTAGGTTAGATATACTTGTTTGTTCGATGTGAAAGATAGTGATTCAAAAAACAAAAAAAGGAGAGAGAGAGAGAGAGAGAGAGAGAGAGAGAGAGAGAGAGAGAGAAGGAGAAAGAAATGTAGTGATCGATAAACGGTTTCATTTGAATACAAGCATATAGGACGAACGATTTTAACGCTAGTTCGCATAATATAATAGATAAACCATTCGGCTTTCCTTTCCATTCCACAATGTGTGCAACACAGTTTGGTAAGGTAATCGGGAGAATGAACGGTCGATCGGTCGCATTTGTCGTGCAGATAATTAGCCATAAATCTTAGTCTAGTGGATTCGTTCGATCGAAAGGGAAATAGATTTACATGGTGCTTGCCGTGATCTCACATTTTATGGCCTCTCTCATTTGGTTTTATTGCATCAATGAAAACAAGTGTCGTGCTTCGAGTATGCGTCGATAATTTAATATTGTTATTCCTACAACCGTGACGAAACGGTTACGAATTCGTAAGAGTACTTAGACCGAGGGTGCAGCTTGAAGTTATTTTATCCAGGAACTCGCGATCCTCGCGTACGTTCTTATATGTACATACGTAACACACATAGGATATTTCTGTTGGTCCATATTAGAATCTGTAACCGGATCGGTTGACAAGAGTCACGCGAATAAAACTTCGAAATGGAATGCGACTCGATTATCAGTCTTTTCCATATCGGCGTCGGCGAAAGCAACGTTTGACTGTTTTTTTTTTTTTTTTTTTTTACTTTCAAATTCTTCGGGGTATTATACTCCGAGCGTAATATCGCTCGATACTATAAATCCGATATTTATCGAGTCCGTTGACCGACATTGTGAACAAAATAAAAGAAAGAATTCATAATTCTCGCGTTTACGGTGTATAGAAAAAATAGAATCAATTCTTAATGTGCAAAAGAGAAAAAAAAAGAATAATAAGAAAAAGAAGAAGAATAAGAAGAGGAAGAAGAAGGAAACCGAAGAGGATAGAAATATTTATCCCGAAGAAGAGGACTATCAGCGAGGGATAGTCAAACACGATCTTCCGCGTGTAGGGGTCGCGTACTCGCTTTCGAGCGGAGTTGTAAATTCGTGAAGGGCCCTTGGTTGCGTGCCCTTTATAGGCAAAGAGTCGGAGGCTCTTAAGGGACCATCGTTGAAGTTTTAAGGTCCGCGCCGAGCAAGCCGGATCGTGGACATGATTGCATTTGCATTATACACGCCGTGGCGCGCACGTAGATTTATCTGCCCCTGGGGTTTATTTATCTGGAGTTATAGCAAACACTGACCGGCCCGAAGTTAGCCAATAACGTATGGTAATGGAGGGCTCCGATTGACTTTTTTCCTCCTCTCTCTCTCTCTCTCTCTCTCTCTCTCTCTCTCTGCATCTTTTCATCAGTTTCTTTCTTCTCTTTCTTCCATCTTCTTCTTCTCCTTCGCTGTTGCCATTCCTTTGACCGATGCAAACGATCTCTGAACTTTCGACCCTTCAAGGACTTTCCTCCTCTTTCTCATTTCTTTTTTTTTTCTCCTCATCGCCAATATCTCGACATTTTCATCTTATCACGCGAGGTATATATGCCCGGTGACGAGTTTTCAAATGACGTCATCAGATTCGTTGAAAAATTCATGTCTCATCATACAATTCCATTCCTCTCGCAAAACCAGCTGTTGCTCGGAATTAGCGCGTTTCTTTAGCACGGCCGTTGCGATTTTATCGGAATTATCCAAAGTCACGTAGAGGCCGATCGGCACGAACGGGCGTGCTCGAGAACGATGATATCGGAATAATAGCCCTCTTGGAAAAAAGTATTTAATTAAAATTGCATCCCGTTCTCCCTCTATTACGCTTTTTCTTTGAAATGCGTCAAGCACTTTTTCTTTTTCTTCCCCTTTTTAAAAAAGACAAGAGAAGGGAAGAGAACGAAGAGGTGATGATTCCAGAAACTATCGACGTTGCAAATCAGGTTTTTCACGTTATTGATGGTGATTGGCGATGATGTTCGTGAACTGAATATTAAGTGCATACTAAGAGAAATCTCTTCTTGGTTTATTTAAGCAATCAGAAGTAAAAAAGTAAAAGAATTTAACAAATAAAAGAAGATTAATTTATATAAATAAATTAATATATATATATATATATATATATATATATATATATATATATATATATTAGCGAATGAGACCGTAAAGATTGTCGGAATAGATAGATTCGTCTATTAAGAGATCGAAATTAACGGAACAAAAAATTTTTTTGATTCTTCAACGTTAGGTAATTTCAAACTGAGAAAAACTTCGAGCACCGTGGTGATATATAAAATTTAGATCAAAGAGAAAAAAAAATAATGAAATGTTAGCGATAAAACGAATTTGCAAAAGAACACTTAAAACATAGTGAACTATTTATTAAAGAAAAAAAAATATATATATACATACACGCATATATTAAAGAAAAGAAACTATATAAATTGAATTAACATTAACAAGTAATATGATAATCGAATTTCTTCGATGTAATAAATTTTTCTTTGAAAAATAAATTATGCAATACCATTGTAAAGTAGCTATCGTCTGTTACTAGGAGGAACCTTGCGATATTATTTTAGACTCAAAATTATGACGACCGAGGTGCTCCATTAGCGAACATGCCAACGGTGGCTCTTCGGTGGGCTTTATTATCCGCGAAATGGGCGATTCTCGTTGGCGAGAAAAGGGCAGCTGTCTCATTAGCGCTCGGCTGGCGGCTTCTCGCGCGGTTGGAGATCGATGCCGCTAAGCGAGAGTGAGCGGGCATTTTCTATCTTTTTCTTTCTCTTTCTCTCTCTTTTTCTTTTACTCGCTGATTTCGTGCCTCGAAACGAGAAGAACTATTCTCCTTGAGATTGATATATAGCTTGTATCGACAAAAAAAGTGTTCTCTAACGATCACCGTGACACGTTTTCGTCTGCGAATCGAAAGTGTCCCTTTATCGATCGACCGATCGATCTTTAGTTCCCATATCACACGTAGCAGTCTGGAATAAGTTAAGAAGAAATCAAGATGCGATCTCAATTTTACGATCAAAAGTTAGACGTATAAGACGCTATCTCGTATACGTTATCGTTCGGCTCTCGCGACTTTGTGCATGATCGTAACGCGATTTCCTCGTTACTATCCACTTTTTCTAACTCCTCGAAGTTCTTTCGTCCTATAAAAATCAAAGAAGATTTTCGGGAAATTACGAAAACTTTTCGAGAATATGGATAGCAGGGTTATTTTGGTTATTATGAGCACATACAATTATTGTTTTCGACGTGATAATTAAGTATACATTTTGCTAATATTGATGAACAGAAAGGAAAGTAAGCAAAGTCAAAATAAAAAATAAAAATTAAAAAAAAAATGTTAAATGAGAATCTCATCTGAATCTGGGTTAATACAGTAGAATGTTTCCTTCTTATGAAATTACTTGCCTCGAAATTATTTTAAAATATATTGAACAAGTATACCGTTCACGAATTATTTGAGTATTTTAATTAACGTAGTCCTACAATATAAATTGTAATACTAATAATAATAATAATAATAATAATAATAATAATAATAATGATAATAATAATAATAATAATAATAATAATTATTATTATTATTATTATATATTTTTTTTATTAATTCGTATAATATACGAATTACTTTACCGTTGCACGTTACTTTCTCGAAATAAAGTACAATTTTATTTAACATCGAAGCATTTTAAATTTTAATTAAAGTTTATATTAATTAATATCCATTAATTAAATGAAATTATCTTTTTCTATCGATCCAGCATCATCGTTACGGTTCTTTAAACTAGAATAGTATCCAACGATCTAATAATTTTACTCCGAAACGAACTTTCGAATATTTTTTTAAAAATTATTTTATGTTTCATCTTATAAATAAATAAACGAAGATAGGTATATGTATGTATGTAAATAAAAGAAAGTGAAGAGAGATGTAGGCATAGAAGGTTCGGGCTCGCACGTGATGGCTACTCTCGCGTAGTGCAGATGACGTAACCGACTCGCTCCCACATACGTATATACGTTAGGCCCCAAGAAAGAGAGAGAGAGAGAGAGAGAGAGAGAGAGAGAGAGAGAGAGAGAGAGAGAGAGAGAGAGAGAGAGAGAGAGAGAGAGAAAGAAAGCTGCTAGAAATGAATACATAAACTCAACCTTTCCAATCCCCTCGTGTGGCTTACGATGGCGTTCCTACGACGACGTGGACGTGCAAAGGAAGGTAGGCTACCGAAGTGAGATATTAACTGTCCAATCGGTATCGCGGTTCACGCTAGATCGAACTTGAGCGTTTACACGCGTCGATCTCGGCCTTCTAGATCAAGCTACTTCGGATTTTACGCCAGATCTTGGCTGTACGCCCACGATACTCGGCTAACTGGTCTCTCTCTCTCTCTCTCTCTCTCTCTCTCTCTCTCTCTCTCTCTCTAGATAACCTCGAAAGGCAATGATCAGATTTTGTCCTCTGCGATTTACACGTATTACCACTTTTTTTTTTTCATTGCGACTTTTTGCGCGCGGAATTTAGATGAATTTGCATTTAAATCGATCGACTTCGAAGGAAAAAGTGAGAAAGAAAAAAAAAAAAGAAAATAAGAAAAAGAATAAGAAGAAGAAAGAAAGTAACTCGTTATGAATTTTATGTAAACAAAATGGATTAATAGTTTATAAATTAAAATCCATGACTTATTTGATAGACATCGTTATTATCTTCTATTTGTCAGGTGTATATGTACTTAGATATACGTTCGATTATTAATACTATTTACTTCCTATTACGTGCGATAAGTAAATCATAATGCAATATGTCAATGTCGACAATATGTTGATCTGTTGATCGAAAATCAATGTTTTTATTTTTTTTCCCCCAACTAAACTCATAACTCGTTCGTAAACAGCGATTGAGTGGATGCAGTGATTAAGTATTTCAATGACTTTTATAGCTGTAATATATTTGAAAACCGTTGAAAATGCCGGTGAATATTGCGCAGCTTTGAAAGTGATTTGGTTGAGTCATACTTTGAAAAGAAAAAAAGAAACAAAAAAGGAAATAAAGGAAAGCAATAAACACAAGAATGATAGCTATTGGAAAATACCTGGTGGAAAAATTGCATCGAACGTCGCGCATTGTTGAATATCATTTATGCTTCGAATCGAATACAAATTGTTCGTTACACGTATAAATAATAGTTAAAGTGTATTGATCGAGGAGTAACATTCTTGAATCGGTCATTAAAACGAAGAGAATTCGACCAAAAAAAAGAAAAGGAAAAAGAACCACCAAAACGAAAAGATGAGAAATATTTTACGTTGATCCTTCTTGAAGTATTGACGTAACGTTAAAACTGATTTTCTTTGAAACGACGCGAGAGACTCCGGATAAATTAACGTCGAACGCGTCCAACAGTCGATTTTCAGTCGAGCACGATAAAGAAAGAATATTGCTGACAGCGGTGTCGAGGAGTTTGCCCCGTGACATTTTCCTTGGCGTGGCGCCCACCACCCACGGCAGTAAATGTCACTCTCTCTGAAAAGGAACGTGATCGATGCCTCTCGTTCGTTCGTTTTAACCTAAGGTCCTTATAAAGTTTCTGTATGGGAAGCGAGTCTGAGTAATCGTCCGAGGGAGAAACGAGGAAAAGAGAGAGAGAGAGAGAGAGAGAGAGAGAAATAAAGAGAAAAGATCTCGCAACGCGCGAAATATGTCCGACAGTCTCGCTCGGATCGGATTTTACGTCGACGTAATCGAAAGTTTTAACATTCTCTTTTTCAATCCAGTGTTTAACGAAACATGGAACGTTTCGAGAGTGTTCTTCGTACTAATTGTAAGAAATCTGTTATTGCAACTGCTTTCTAAAAGATAAATTTATCGAGTCATTTAATTTCTTTCTTTCTTCTTTTTCTTTTCTAGGGTTATTCGATTTAAATAAAGAAATAAATAAATTAAAAAAAAATAATAATAATAATAATAAGAAAATGTTTTCCAGTATTTCGATAGAAAGAAATGTACGATGTAAAAATGTCAAACGTAGAATACAAATATTAACGACTAGGTGGTGGTAAGAGACGAAAGAAAATACTTTTATCGGCAAGGACAAATTTCAAAGTATAGCAAGAGAGTATTCTCGAAGTCTTGGAACGTCTCAATTCCACGCGCACGTTCGATTCGCCCGTTGCACCTTTTAAAATGCTGCCCGATGCCGGTCGCGACTGGACAGCAGCATTTGCATAATCTTAAAAGGCATCTGGAAAGCACGCGCTGCGTTTATACGAACGAATATGCCGATGACTTCGCGATAACGGAGCAACGGAGAGGATCGAGGGAAGGTAAAAGACAGGAGGCATTCGTTCGTCGAACGGAGTCCGAGAATGACCTGACTCGGGAATTTCGATGGCGACGCGACAAAATAATGACGTATCTTGTCGCCTTTGGGGGAAGAGAAAGTCGATGGATCGAAGATGGCGATAGCCTTTCATCGATCCCATCGGTTTAGACTTTATCCCCGTAAATCGATTTATCCTATGTAAATATGAAGAGGAGTGAATTAATGCTTGACACCTAATACCATGATCAATAATGATTATACTATTGATTTATTTTATGGATATTTAAATTAAATTAAATTAAAAAAAAAAACAGATAGAACAATTCGTTTTTTACAATTTAGTAGAACTGTAGATCGTTGCTCGATCACCATGACGCGACGATCAAATATACTCTATTAATCCATAAATATTCTCTAGTGTTCTTTACGTCAACGATAATAATTGAATTTCTTCGAAATAATAACTGACTAGATAATTCCATTGATAAAACCATTTCTACATAAACTTCACCAGACAATTATGGATAAAACCATATGATTATTCTCGTAAATTGCTAGCTGCCGAAGAATTTCCATTCGAACTCATAGCCTATATACCTATTTTAAGGCAAAGGATATCACTTTTGTATCATTGCAATGGAGGATATAGGAGAATCGAAGAACCAAGTTCGAGTTATGCGGACGAAGAAGGAAGAGATGTTAGGGATTCGTGCGAGTGCTTTAGGAGCCGGAAAAGAAGGGCTGGGTGGGAAAGCGTGTGCGCGTACAAGATAGAAAGAGAGGGTGGAGAGGAGGGAGGGTCCTTCTGGTGGCGAACAGCGTGTAACACGTGGCAGTATCTTGTATCGGGGCCGCGATCCCCCGCTGGTAGCACGGTGTTCTCTATGCGCGGCACTGCCATTCGCCCCCTCTCCTCGCTCCTCAGAGCGGATGCCAGTGGCGGCTTCGAGAGCAACCAGCAGTTAGTGGTGGGGAGAAAGAGGGAGACCCACCGGTGGGCCCGGCTCACCCCACTCACTCCAGGGCCCACTCCGCGCGTCTCCTTCTTTTGTAGCATGCCTACAAGAGTAGATTTCCTGCAGATAACTCTCAAAGGCACGGAGGTCCGTCGGTGGCCTTAGCTTCGCTTCGCCCCCCCTCCTCTCTGTTTCTCTCGTGAGTATGTCTCTATACTATACCAACGTATTTGCGTATGTGTTAGTGGTAAGCGCGTACATTACGTATATATCTTATGCGCCTCGGCGTTGGTACCCGGGTTCACGCGAGGTCATTGCAAGGTTGCCTTTTCAAGCGACCGCCTCGGTCAGAACTATCTCCGAGCGAAGACCACTTTCCCTGCTCCATCGGGTGTGTATATATATATATATATATATATATATATATATATACATACACACACCTGGTATATACGATATATTCGATCGACAAAGATTTTTCGATGTTTATGAACGTTTATGATTTATGGATTGATATTTACATAAACGATGATACGTATTAGTTCACGTGATTTATCGCAAGATCGAGAAATTCAAAAAATAAAAAAATCGTATTTATAAAATCGTTTGCGAATCGATTAACGAATGGAAATAGGCGATGTGTTTTCACCGGAAGTAACGAGAAGGCGAGGTCGGGACTAAAGGTCCGAGCGTGCTTACAAACGGTTGTTCATGAATTTCAATCGACTTGGAAAGTTCAGGGTCGACTACGAATAACGCGTTTATCGTACGTGGATATTTCATGAAATCGTCCCGATTTCGAATCGTCGAAAGATCTGAAAAAGAAGCGTGATTTGCAAGCGCGGCAAATCGCAGCCGATTTATCGGCGCCAGTTTAAAAGCAAGGAAGGAACGTTAATGGCGAGTTATTGCACGGGCACGCGGGCGAACATTTATCAGGGATTTAGCCGATAATAGAAAGCGAGTGGGCAATTTGTATCGTGCCCGATAATAAACTGTAACCACCCACGTGTCTTCGTTCATTCTTCGCTCGCTCGTACGATCGTGAATTTTTCGATATTTATTGTAGTATCAATTTGCCGCATTGCCTTCTCTTTTTTCTTTCCTTTCTTCTTCTTTTTTTTTAACACTCAATTCATAATCTTAGGTATACCAGAAGCATCCATACTCTCTCACGATGTATATGTCATAGGGACGAATAGAATTATCGATCGTTGTTCATCGATCATTGTCAGAATGTCTTCGAGTTCGTGTCTTTTTTGTCAATCTAAAAGAGAGAGAGAGAGAGAGAGAGAGAGAGAAAAAGTCTTGGTAACGTCTTTCGTAGATTCGGAGTTATCGTTTCTGGCTACCTGGCGATACTTTCAGGATTTCAAGAGGTTCGAGAAATCGCAGATAAGACTCTCAGCCCACGTGAACGGAATAAATTGTTAGACGAGGTTCAATCGCCGTGGCACGGTAGAACAATCGGAGAAAGTATCGGACGGCTAGAGTGCAGGAAAAATGTAGGAAAGGTCGAGTCGATAACGAGATCGTGATAGCTGCTGTGCTTTATACACCGTACCTCTATCGATCTTCGCGCGTGTGTTTATGTGGGACGCGAGCTTATGCGCTCTCGTCGTAGCCGTACATATTCAATGCAATGCCAGCTCCCTCGCATGCTTTAGCGGCAATACTTTCTCGTAGCGTCATTAAGGGATGTCTGTAATTAACGTGAACGTATCTCTCGAAGAAAGTTCATTAGGACGACTTTTTTCTATCTTTTTTTTTTCTCTTCTTATTTTGCATCGATCCTCCTAAGTAACCACCAACGTGGTGACTTACAAACGAGGTATTCGTAAATGGAAAATTACGCATCGTTAATGCCGTTGATCGTTGAATCGTGAAATTTTCACGATACTTTCACGACGGAAAAACCCTAGAAAATTAATCACAGCTGACGTATAATCCTATGGCGTACAACGAATTCTCGTGGTCGTCGTCCTTCCTCGACTCATCGAGGAACACTAAACCGAACGTACATACGTTCAATAAGTTCTCGTCCAGTTTTGTGCTCGTTCCAGCTCGTTCGTTCCGTGGGATTTGCGAGTGGAAAGCAAGAGACATAAAAGACGAACACCGAGCGGCTCGCCAGCAAGAGCGGTGGCTTCATTACCGGGAAACCTGTTAGTTATGCTAATATCGACTTACAAACCCTTCATTATCGCTGATGAGCAATTAATACGCCTGCCTGCCCCTTGGCCGGCAGTGCTAATGCACTCCGAATGTCTCTCAATTACACGGCGACAACACAGAGTTGTCCGCAAGGACGCTGGAGCCTCTTCGTTTCTTGATCTTCTTTTCGTTTTGGAGCTTATCGGAACTCGAGCCCTTTACTCTGAATATTTTACTGCGTCAAAGTATATCCTACGTGTTCACCTGTCACGAACACGATAAACACCTTTTCCCAAGATGGAGCATCTCTTCAAATCTTTTTTCTTTTAATTTGTTATTTTTTTGTCGTTGTTATTGTACCTTTTTCTTTTAAATTTAATATACTCGGTAGAATATTAATCCTTTTTCTTTTCTTCTCATTTTCTCATCCATAACTAGCACTTATATTTATTTTAGATAACCAAACCCGATTAAATCCTATATATATGCTATCGATATGATCGGTGATTGGCCATTGAAGGGCAATAAGTAGATATTGGAACTCTGGAGATAAAAGAGAAAGCTTTGGGAAATCAAAGTAGCGAGGACACCTCGAGTTAGCTTATCTCTTGGTAGCCCAACCAGTCTGTTCCTCGTCGAGACTCATTAAGTCGCCCTTATTCGAACCAACCAGCGGGAAGAGAGCGAGAGGGAGAGAGAGAGAGAGAGAGAGAGAGAGAGAGAGAGAGAGAGAGAGAGAGATGCCGAGGACGACAGTTCTTTCGGTTTCCTTCCCCTTTTAATATGAGAATAAGAGCAAAAAAGATGACTGGAGCCGGCCGTCGTTGCTGTTGCTGCTTGGTACGAGCTTCTTACCATCTGGATGGAGAGAAAGAGAGAGAGAGAGGGGGAGGGAGGGAGGGGGAGGAGAGAGAAAGAGAGATGGGCGTGGTACCGCATATTTAAGCAGGATAATATGTAGAAAGAGGTGAAAAGGAAGAAGACGGGAAGAACGGAAAAGGTTGTCTCTACTTACTGAGAAACATGAAAACGTAAGACAAGGTCTTTCTTAACGAAATATCGGCGACGATAACGAGGGAACTATTTAAAAAAGAAATGCGAGCGTATTATGGTGCACGCCTATTTATAATAAACTTATAAACTTATAAACTACTTATTAAATAAAATATATCATAGTATAAAGTTATATGAGTTAGAGTTAGATTGAAAATGGATTAACGTTACAATGACATTTAATTTGAATGATAAGAAAATGTAATTTAAATGATATTAAAATATGCCTAGGCCAATAATGAACTTAAAGCACATATACTAATTTTTTCAAATAAAATCAAGTAAATATAAAGCAAGCGCGCTAAGTTCGTCGCTAATCAAGATATTATTAAACGATGCCAAGAAACTTCAATTATTCTCGTGCATGTAAGTCTACGAGAGTATGTAAATTGTTATTTTTCCATAAAATCATAAAAATGTGTTACCCAAGTAACCGTCAGTATTTCTCATTTGTTTCCTTCGAAAATATATAAGAACATTTTAGAAGTATGATACTTTAAGATAGGAAAAGTGAGGATAAAATCGTTTAAAAAAAAATTAACGTTCAATTCAATAATAAATTTTGCAAAATTAATCATCATATGTACTCATCTAATAATATCTATAACTTTTTTCTCGTTTGTAAAAGATTCAAAAAAATTATCATATAATCTAATTTTTACGTTAGACTTACTTCACTCGGATATTAGAAAGTATACTTCTAGTTCTTTTGAATGTTACACACACACACACACACAAACAAATATTAGAAACGTTTTTAAATAAAATCTAGTACTTGAATAACGGTCACCAAAGATCTCAATGACATTCAACCTGTTAACAATACTTTATTGTTGCTCAAAGAATGTTCGCTTATTTTATCGGAGTTTTCATATAGAACAGATGATAGATGATCCATCGTGAATGGCTGCATGTCGAGATGCATTTATATTGCACAATAATATATGCGTTTCAAATTCACTTAGAATATTGATATTATAAACGCATGAATGAACGTTATTTTCTAAGCTTGCTTACGATTAGATTCAAAACGTATGACTTGCTTCGTAGAGTCGTTTAGAATCGCAAAGTGTCGTATAATATATATATATATATATATAAATATATATATATATATATATATATATATATATGCACATATACATATATACATACATATAACACTGTAACGTTGTTTACATAGAGCCGAATTAGATAATCGTAATTAGTAGTTAAATATGTTACTAAATACATTTATCTCTTATATGTATATGCATATATAAATAATTCAATCTATCGATCAGTCGATCGATCGTTCTTCCTTTACAATAAACTTCTTTTTTTTAGATGATCCTTCGAAATAATCAAAGATATATGTGTATATGAAATGGCAATGAAATAATTGGGTTATTACGGGTCCGATTAAATCCGTGGAATTCTTCGCAAAGTCTCTTTCCCAAGTAGCCCTCTACCTATAGAGAAGGAAAGATATCCTAGGTTGTGGTCCCTGGTGCCGCATTCCAGCACAGCATGGCACACACCAGACCATAACGATATTCGATCGGATCGGAATAACTAGAAGGCGAGACACGGGTCGCACACATAGCGATAAGAACGAAGAACGAAGAAAGAGGGTTCGCGGAGAAAGACGGAAGCAAGAAAAAGGCGAGAGAATAGCACGACGAGGTGCATGTACGGGGTTGGTTGGTTGGTTGGTTGGTTGGTTGGTTGGTTGGTTGGTTGGTTGGTTGGTTAGTTGGTTGGTTGATCTGGTTAGGCTGGTGCTTCGGTACGTTGCTGCCGACGCTGCCGACGCCGCTCGTCGGCCGGTTGAGAGAGGCGCGCGACGACCTCGACAGGGCGTGGCGGGTCACCGGTCCTCGTTCCCTCTCGCGCAGTGCTGTAACAACCGATTGACCGTGCCCCGTCTTTTCTTCCTCTTAGAATTCTTCTAATTTAGTCAAAGAGTTCATTTTCGCATCATCGAACAAGATATTCTTATCGTTATCGTTAATAAGATGAAGAAAGAGAGAGAGAGAGAGAGAGAGAGAGAGAGAGAGAGAGAGAGAGAGGAGGAACTACTCTTTACACTGCAAATATAAAATACTAGAACACATGAAAGAGATTACGAAGTTCGTTAGCCTTTATAGTGCAAACAATACGACAGTTTACGTCGTAAATAAAATCGAGTTCTGATTTATCGAAAGTAAAGGAATAAGGAGGAACGATCAATAACGATGGCAAATAACTCGTCAAGCATCTGTTTAAGATTTCGATCGAGAAATAAAAAAAAGAAAAGAAAATAGAAAAAGAATGGTTCGTTGAATCAAGTACAAAGAGGGAAGTGGTTTCCTACGTGTTTAGAACGACTCAAGGGCTTATCTCATTAATTCAAAACCATCGTAGGAGTTTATAGACAATTCTTGGCTATCGGGGATCGTTGGTGCACGCTACGACAAATGCAAACTCGCGGCAACTTTTCGAGCACGGTAAGCTCTACCGTAAAAGTTACCGAGGAACCCGTTGGACGAGGAAAGTCGATCGTACTCGTACGATTTTGTGTCAGGAGCGCGCTTTCGCGACTCGATCGTTACTCGGTCATTTTGACAGGCGGTGGCTCTGGCTGTGACTGTGTCTGTGGCTGTGGCAGTGGCGGCAATAGCAACGGCAACGGCAACGGCTATTCCGCGACAAACTCGTTCCGTTTGACGGAATTGGGGCCGAGAACGAGCGAGCGAACGAATGAACGAGCGAGCGAGCAAGCAAGCAGTGCTCCGTTTTGTGCCGGCGTGTCCGAGTAATTGCTCGAATCACGGTAAACTCGAGATAAGATCGATCGTACTGGCAACAACTTAGAAACGTATATAGGTAGATAGGTGTACGGCTGTTCGTCGTATTCGAATGAAAATATAATGGACGGCGATTGTATTTCTTTTTCTCTTTCTTTTTTTTTTTTCAAACATCTTATCATATCTATCGAATGTATTCTTTCTACTTTTCTTTTTGTTTTCTTTTCTTTTTTTACTTGAGCAGAAATGTTTCTTTTAAAAACGAGAATTACCTTTAACTTTATGTTCGTTATCTAAAACACTTTATCATCATACGCGCGATAACGTTCATTTCTCTGATTGTATCCCCGTGCAAAAACGGGGTTTCGATAACAAGATGACAGTTTTCTGACGGCTCGATCGAGCACGAATCAAATCGAATTAAT
>OU964969.1:3338878-3418878 GCA_918808275.2 Dolichovespula sylvestris
AACATAAGATGAGATGAGATGAGATGAGATGAGATGAGATGAAATGAGATGAGAAGAATGTACGTGCGTGAAAAAGGAAAAAAAAAAGAAAAAAGAAAGAAAGAAAAAAGAACACCTGATATGTAACTATTATTATTCGAGAGAATCATGTGCAATAAACAATATGCGAGTTTCGCCGATTATGTACTTTTTAAACGAATAATCTTAGATTAGAAATGAACATGAAATAACTATTCGCACCAATTGTTGTTCCGTTTATATATATTAACGAAGTTTTTTATATCGACGATTATATAACGATTAATATACTAAATTATATTTTTGCTAACGCTCTATTGCGAAAAAAAAAATATAAAGAGAGGAAGAAAGAGAAAGAGAGAGAAAGAGAGAGAAGAGAAAGAAAGAAAGAAAGATATATAAAGAATTTGCATATAAAGTACGAGCGGCGGAACCGTTTAGAAAATTGTACATTTTCTTTTTCTTTTTCGACGTTCGTTACGAGCGTTTATTTATTTAGAAACTAATCGTTGCCTTATCGTTATTCACTGTAATAATACTTAAGAATCGAATGACTGTATGTAGTAAATTACATCGACGAAGAATAAGAATGACGAACTTGTATCGTCGAAAAAAGAATATAGAAATTATGATCGGTTCGTACGACGAGCAGTATTTTTAGATTTACATTAGCCTAAATTTACTGCGTTATACATATAATAAATATATGTATATGTGCACGAGTACTCGCTAGCATAACGAGATTCGCCTTTATGATGATACTGAAACAATAATTAATAATTTTCCCTTTAATTATGTTATTGTCATTTATGATGCGTTAATTTGTTTCTTATTATTAATAATCATTTTGCAATTATCTTATATGACACAAATACGCTTCTATGCCGATGCCCATTATAGAAAAAGTTTCGATTTTTGTTACTTGTTTATGTCATATAGGATGCTGATAATGATTTTATCTTCTTTCATTTTTTTTGTCCTTCGTTTTTTTCTTCATCAAATTAAAATGAAACATCTCTGCATTAGGATTAGATTTTAGGAGAATGCGAATCTCGATGATGTGAGAGAGTACTCGAATCAGCGGCTTTTACTTAAAAAAAAGAAAGAATCATTGTACATAATTGCTTAAGCATTTATTTATATTGTGCTTTTACAAATGGACTCGTAGTATTTTATTCAACGTTAAAACGAATTAAACATTTCCGTGCGATCTATACATGAGAGTAAAAAGAGAGATGAAAAGAACTGTAACTATATATACATATATATATATATATATATATATATATATATATATATATATATATGTGTATATATATACACACACACGCACATATATATGTATATGAAGGCAAAAAATCGCATCTTTGTATCAGTGTTGGGCAATACTTAATTCAATTAATGATTAATTGTTCAATCGTTATAATTTGAATTATTTAAATTATTAATAGGTGGATTAATGATTATTAATTATTGAAGTTAAGGTCGTGAAATTAATGTCTGTTTTTATTTATTTATTTTATTCTCCTGATTATTATCTTTATTATATATATATATATATATATATATATATATATATATATATATATATAATTATACTTATTGTCATTTAACAATTAATTAATAAACGAGATGAATAAGTGTCTCCAAGCAATAGCTTGTTAATAATTCTGTTTTGTAATCATATACAAAATGAAACATTTCGATGATCGACATTGTATTTACAAAGTAGTTCGTCAATGTGCGAATTTAAATGATTTTAAAATATTTTTCAGACACGTAAAATCATTGACGCCATAAGATCAAGTAGAATACATGGGAAACAAATATTCATGGCGATGAAATAAATAATTAATTTGATCGTATCATAATTTTTAACATTAGTCTAAATAAAAATTTAATCGTTAATTGAACTTATTGTCCAAAATTGCTTTGTATCGATAGAAACGAAGCTGTACAGCAGTACGACAAAGAGGAACGGTTAACCAGTTTTGTGATAAAAACCTATATTTTCGCTACACACACACACACACAGACACACACACACACACACACACACACACAGAGTCTTCTTTATTTCTGGTTTACTTACGACTTCGGTTTATACTTCTCACTCATTTTCCTTTCTTTTTCTTTTCTTCTTTTTTTTTTTTTTATTTCTCATTGCGAGTCTGTCGTGTATTATTTTACGTTTAACTGTCATAATATGTATAGTAGAAATTAATGGTGAAAAGAGAAAAAAAACAGTACATTGTTTCTGTTACAATATATTTGTTGAAAGATATCTGTGGCCTTTCTTTCTGACCCGACTACAGGAACCGTTAATAATCGAACTAATAAGAATTAATATGGATTATTTTAAACCGTTTTATCGCATAGATAATTAATTAATATAGATATAATGTAATTGTTAGATAATTTGAAAGAAAGAGAATACTATCGTATATGTTGTAGAAGGATTTGATTTCTTTCAGTATTCTTTGGCCTAAAAAAAAGAAAATATTATAAAAAGGAAATCATTCTCGTCGTGTCTCGAGAAGTCAATCTTGTTAATTTTCGATTTAATATAAATTAACTTCGACTACTTACGTTAATATGAATGGCCAACACTCCATCTTCCTCTCCCGAGAGAATTTCGATGTACGCTTTTTTATCGGCTGTAACTTCAACCACTTTACCTGTACATCTGCCGTTCACGAGATTTCCAGAAATGACGTCGCAATATCTGCCAGTAGGTAAGCAACTGTCGAAGGTTCTTTTCAAGTCCCAACTGTTGGCATTGATCGCGATGAATCCACGATTGCCACGACAGAATGCGATCTGATTGCTACCGTTGTCCCACCAGTTATTTAACTTTGTACCGTTAACTGCGACTCGGAAACGCGCCATATTATATATCTGTCTCCAACGATGCTCACAAACCCAACCGTTTCCGCAAGTATCGTCTTCATTGATAGTCGGAGAGATGATATTTTCATTCGAATCCGCTGGCGGACTATCGTCGAAGTTGTTAAAATGATAAGAGCTCATGACTCGTGGTGTGCCATAAGGATGAGCCAACATAAAGGCTACGCCCATCTAAATTAACGAAATCATATTAATCCGAGTAACAACTACAACATCGGTCTTGAATTGAATATTTAACATAATTCGACAATCCTTTGCTTGTCTATTGCGAGTGATAATAACAAAAAAAAAAAAAAGAAAAACAAATAAATAGTAAGATAAATTGTACGTTTTAAAGAAAATTGTTTGAAGACTTACGTTCAATGCACATTGGAATGTGCATCGTGTGTATGTGTGTATTGTCTACAGAATAAGGCAAAGGATTACGTGTCGCGGTAGTACAATTTTAATTACCTTATACAGTTTGGAAAATTTGTAGATGAGTGTACCTTCGGAACGTTGAGTATCGTGATTGTCAATGAATACCAAAGCATCAGTCGAAGACATGAGACCCCAGGCTTCACCCCAGTTAACAAACCACTTCAGATCATTTTTGCCAAATAAAGCATTACCGATTTCGCGACCGTATCGGAATTCTGTCACCCCGGCGAACTCGTATTCTACTTTTGAAATTGCCTCGCCACCGTAATCTATAACCTCTTGGAAAATGTATGGCTTTGAATGAGGTTCAAATCCATGTTCCGTGTTCAGATCCTTAATTCTCGAATAGATGACTGCTAAATCCTTTGGCCACATATGTTTTGCTGCATCAATCCTATGGAATACAAAGGAGGATAATTATTTACTGTTTCTAATTTGGATTTGGAGACTTTTTGACAAATATCAATCCTTTTGCACCGTACTTTACTTTCCTATTTCGTTCTCAGCTAAGATTTAATTATTCGAACATAATTTATTTTCGCTTTAATACATTGACAGAGAAAAAAATTGTATGCGATAATTTTTTAACATAACTATGTATCAACGAAACAATTCCTTTTTGCTTGTAGTATCAATTCAAAAAAGAAAACCAGCAGCATTGTCAGGCTGTAAATTGAAAGTAGATTTAAAGTCCGATTAAAAGTTGCATGGTCAGATAGTAGATAATGTTTTCCAACTGAAACTTGTATGATCATGCAGTAAATAACATTTTCCAAGCCCAGAGATTGACAACAGTGGTGATGTACAGTGCAGCTTATAGAAGCAATATTTTATCATAATTCTTTTCTATTTTTTTCCTTAATATTTTAATAAAATTTACTTTAACGATAAAAAAGAAATTCTTTTAGGCTCATATTGATTTTTCAAAAAAGTCATTTAACCAAAGTAGTCTTTTTTCGGAGGGCCGTAACTGTCTTTAAAAATTAAAAGATATATGTAATAAAATTTCTTGCAATTTATTCATATATTCATTTTTTAAACGAATTTGAATTATGGATAATTAAATCTAAATACACTAACCTAAAGCCTGCTACCCCAGTGTCGACAACTGCATTCAAAAAATCAACGATCTTTCCCCTCACGTACTCTTTGCTTTGATCAAGATCGTGAAGACCCACCAATTCGCAGTCGCGTACATTACTTGCATTTCTGTAGTCCGTTATATCGCACTTAGGATGAAAATCTTTAATCGAGTACGGTACGGCAGGGTAATCGTATTTGTAAGTGTCTGCTGTTGAACCACCACTTCCTTTTGCATCCTTGTGATTTCCACTCATGTGATTGAAAACAACATCAACGTATATCCTCACGTTAGCTTTGTTACATCTTCGTACCATGTCCTTGAATTCTTGCTCGTTTCCAGATCTCGTTCTCCATAAGTATGATATTGGTTGATATCTTTCCCACCATGGGCGAGAAGGTACGATTACGTTCTCTTGAATCGGCGAGACCTTCGAAATGATTATATTGTATAATATATAATAATAAATAATCGTATCGCGAGATGCTTACATACTTAATATTATTAAATTAATGAAGTTTTATCGATGGACAATCAAAAATACGTACTAGAAATCTTGGGAAGGTATTTGAACGGGTGTAATGTGTTCAAAAAAAAAAAAAAAAAACTTGAAAGGAAAGAACTACTTGACCTTGCGAATACTTCGACTGATCCATGTCTCGTCTATTATAACTTTATGGAACATGGAAACACATTGAAATTTAGACTTGCTACTTTGAAATGATATAAAAAGAAAATATTCTTAATGACAATTCCAAGAAGAATCAGCAGTGTAAGAATGTAAATGGAAAATGGAACACGAAGCTCTCGATTCTACGAATAGTAATCGGCTTCATTGTTTCGTTGTTCGTTTATATAACGTTTCTGTGGAATTCCTTTCATCTAGTCGTGAATCAACTGTGGAACAAACGACAACCTTTAGTGGAACGCATTGGATATTAAACATTTTTCTTTCCTTTTTCTTTTTTTGTTCTTTTTTTTTTTAATTCATTCTCGTCCTTTACTATATAGCTACGCATTCTTTTCTTCCATTAATCATACCTACACTCACATCTAGACTTTCGTGTTTATATTACTATTGCGCCACACGTTACGTATTCACACACAACACGTTACAAAATTCAAAATCTATTCAGCTATTTCACGTGATCTCTAAAAGAGTCTCTCTAAGGTTACAATTAGTTTGAGCAAAGAGAATCAATCACGATTACATTTTGTGGGTTCCATTATGCTACATTTTTATTTCATTAATCATCTTCTTAGATACATTATCTTCTTATTTACATATAATTCGTATACGTCGTATAAAATAAAAAAATAAAAAAAATAAAAAAGGAGAAAAAAAGTGACACGAACGAAAATCGATCGATCTAACATGTCATTCGTAGCAGTTATTTCTGTCTTTACACGTGCTATCTTTTTCTAAGAAAAAAACATATATATATATAAATTGTTTACATAAATTAACTAGAAGGTAACGATAAAACCGCGTAAATTGATTATCTGACCTTGCTTCGTTACTTTGTATCAGTAAAGAGAATCGTAATGGATTCGTACGTTAACTATTTTAACGAAAAATTTTAACGTAGGTGTGAAATATTTTCGTACCTGTACGCCACCATAGCCCATCGGTCCCAAAAATCTTTCGCACTCATCCGCAATGTCATTCCATTTCCATTCGAAGAGATGGACCATAGTATCATGGCCGGTGGCATAATGAGGAGTTTTGTAAGCGGTTGTCACGGAGAATAACAATGCCAATACACTCACGAGTAACACCATTCTGATGTGTACTCTCGTTGGTTGCTCAGAGCATATATATATACATACATAGATACGTACGTGTAAAAGAAACTTAAACTCTACATTCAAACGTTTAATCGTTCTCGCACATCCAAAGGTCGTCTTATTTACTCTCTCTCTCTCTCTCCCTCCCTCCCTTCCTCCCTCCCTCCCTCCCTCTCTCTCTGTTATCGATGATACTTTTTAATGCACTATCATAATATTTCTAGAAACGATAACGCCACTTGAGAGTTTCTTATTAGTTAATATCAAACCACCTTCAATTAAAAACATAACAGCGCAATAAATTATATTCTCCGTGTTTGTATGTAATCTGGGGGCTTCTAAAATTTATTCTATAGGATGGATATATAAATATATTTTTTAATATCACCTGAACAAACAGTGAAACCTAGTCAGAAACAGAGAAAGAATATTTGTAATTTATTCATTCATTAATGAAAGTTCATTTGTTATTCATTAAACGCCAAGTAAATCATGTAAATATAATGATCAATTTAAATATAATGATCGAGAAACATAATACAACGGAATAGATAATCTTAAGTTTTTCTTTTTCTTTTATATAGTATAAGATTCAATAAATGTCAAAAGAAAAATAAATAAATATACTACGTACCTGTTTTTATATCGTCGACCTAAAAAAAGATATAATTAACAGATTAACTGATTAATAATAATTTTTCTTTTTCCTGTCATAGTTACCGCACGTTTCTGTTCCCAATTTATCAACAATAATTTTCAATAGTACAATGTTTCGAGGTTCACTTATGCCGATAATGTTTTCGAAGATATTTATTGACAAGGTCAATCATAACTAGGAAACGATAATGTGATGGGTTTACATTCGAAACTCTCTTATAAATAGTTCGAAATAAGAAAGAAACTCGGACGAGTCTGTAAATACCGTACTTATTGATTAAAAAAGTTTTAAAGCTTAATAGAAAAAAATTTTTGTTTATTTATTAATCTTATTTAACGATAAATAAATAAACAATAGTTCACACAGCATAGTTCCTCTGTGTAATTTTTTGTTTATTCTCAAATAAAAGATCTTGTTTATTTAATTTATCTCACTTGAAGAACGAGTTATAGCTTATTAGTGTAACAGTTTCCATATGAATATTTCACATTTAGAGATTTTAATTATATCAAATAATTCCAAAGTAGATACCATCAATTATGAACAATGAGATATAGGTCGCATGTATATACTTATAGTGTATAGATCGTGAACTCTATTGTCAAAATAACCTTTCGTTAATATTTTTTTTTTCTTCTTATGGAAATAAGGTTTTATCGATCATCCATCCAATCATACGAAATTGAAAATAAAATGCAAGACAGTTGAATAAATGGAATGTTTACCGTATGTTGATGTTCCATGATCCAACGGCATATCTTCCGTTATTCGTAAAGGCAATAGATCCACCGATGGCGAGTATCTGATCCGTTTGCTATGTGATTCATTACGACGTCGATTCTCACACCGGATCGATTGCACCATCTCTTCTCCATATCTGTTGATGATTTTATAAGATATAAACTGATATCTCTTTATCCACGAGCAACCCTTCAATATTATGTTCCTGGTAATAGGAGACAAGATCTTCGCGTGGTAGGATTTAACGACGGTTTCAATTTTTTAAATCGTAGTAGAGTCGAATCGAAACATCACGTTACATACGCTCGGATAAATAAAATAAATCAGAACGGATTGATCTTAAGGTGCATTCGCGCCTTTCTTTCTTTATTTTTATACGTGGACTGATTTGGCTACAGTATATCACAACATTTTACAGATCGAACTTTAAGTAGAATCGTGCTGCCAATCGGCCGGCGAACTTCTTTTTTTCTTTTTTCTTCATTTTTTTGTTTTATTTTTTTTACATATACTTTTTTGTTTTCTTTGTTTTTTTGTTTTTTTTTATTCATTTCTTTTTTCTTATTAAGGGACTGTCTGTCCCTTCGAACGTTCATGTATCTCGCTAACACAATTCTATATGCGCGCACATTCCACGAATACGAACGAGCGAGAAATAATATCGATCATAATGCAATAGAGAAAAATTATTATACGACGATAGTGAGAATAATTATGGTTTGATATTTCTTTTTTTTTCCCTTTCTTTCTTTTTCTCTTTTCTGCGCGCGATTCGTCATATTAAATTATAGAAATCAATCGGACAAACAGAAATAGATAGATAGATAGATAGATGATGAGAGAGAGAGAGAGAGAGAGAGAGAGAGAGAGAGAAAGAGAGAGAGAGTAATGATCGTTTTCCATGAAAAAGCGTATGACGTGGAATTGGCGCGATTAGGCTGCTTAACGGATATTGTTTATTGTTATCATTATTATTCTTACTATTCTCTTTTCTTCTTATTATTACTATTAATGTTTACTGTTCTTGTTCTTCTTCTTCTTTATCTTATTATTATTATTATTAATATTATCATCATTAGTATCATCATTTTGACGGACATCTTACAATAGTACAAAACAACAAAAATATCGATGCGCACGGACAGATTTAGAGATATAGACGAGAAAATTAGCGTTCTACATTCATCAATATATCCTTGACATTTATACAATCGAGAGGTACTCGCAACACACGACGACGAATAATGAAATATATATTCTGAAATACACACACAGAGAGAGAGAGAGAGAGAGAGAGAGAGAGAGAGAGAGAGAGAGGAGAGAGAGAGAGAGAGAGAGAGAGAGAGAGAGAGAGAGAGAGAGAGAGAGAGAGAGAGAGAGAGAGAGAGAGAGAGAGAGAGAGAGAGAGAGAGAGAGAGAGAGAGAGAGAGAGAGAGAGAGAGAGAGAGAGAGAGAGAGAGAGAGAGAATAGTGATGGCTGTGTTTAGTTTTCTTTTTAAATACTCTTTCTTTAATAATTATTTCACGCCTTATCGTGAATAATCGAAAAGTTTATTTCGATAGACTAACAAATGAACTGGAAGATATGAAAGGATAACAGAATAAAGATTATTGCTAATATAGCAAATTGTTGATATGGAAAGTTGTTATGTATGAGAAAAAAGAGAGAATAAGAGAGAGAGAGAGAGAGAGAGAGAGAGATAAAGACTTGTTTCGTAAGAAAACAGATAAATTACAAATCAAAGATAATAAAACATTCATTTTTTCAAAAATAAATATTATATATCGAATAGAACATATCTCCGAGATTCATTTTGTGTGAAACATTTTTATGAAAGATTCGATGATTATTTTACGATAAAAAGAAGGAAGAAAAAGAAAAGAAAAACAGAAAAGGAACAAAATATCCCGATATAAAGCGCGATAACCAATACGTAAAACGTAAAACATTGTACGCATGCATACATTACGGCGATTCTTATTATACATTAACGATTCTATTACACAGATGGTAGTAGCACGTGAGATTATTTTTCTATTACTTTTCTTTCTCGATAATAATCGATAGATCAGAATCGGTAGCAACCAACTCGGGACGCGAGCTTTCCTTCAAAATGGAAATGGATTCGCACGAACTTCTATATGAGTTTTATCGAATTTCGTCGCCCAAGTTTTGAATCTTTCTAAAATTTTAACATCGATCAACGACATATTAATGTCTTTTCTTATCGCACAACTTCGATAAACATTCTAAATCAAATATTAAAAGTAATCAAATTAGTTTAACCCCATTTAAACGATACGTGTATCTCTTTTAGAGAAATATTGCAAATTTTTTGGAAGTACGAGAAGAAAACGAAAATCGCATAACTAAATGAGAAAATGAAATCGTTTTTATAATGCTTTACGATCGTCGATTTAGATTTAGTATCTTTCTTTTTTCTTTTGTCGTTTTTTTATTTTTATTTTTTATATATATATTTTTTTTTTATTTAATTTTTTTCTTTTTTTTTTTTATCGAGAGTGGCAGTTTAGACGTATCATTTTTCCAAATGATTTTTAATAGATTCTTTGACTTCCACTTGAAAATTATTTAGTAAAGCGATTTCGTTTCATTTTAGAATAAGTGTTCTTATTGATTTGTAAGTGTAAACTATGCTAATGATAAAACAATATCAATAAAAGAAATTTAACAATAATAAAAGGAAATAATAAAATTATACGTCGGATCATTATATTAATGTGTGTTTGTGTGAAATCATCGGCGGTCGATTTAACTAGTCTCCCATTAAATTGATAATAATATATTCTGCAACTTCAATGTTGTATCAAATATATATATGTATATGTATATGTGTGTATATATATATATATATATATATATATATATATATATATATGTATATAGTAATAAGTCTTTGTAGTTCTCTGACATCATTATCATAATCGATGGATATGTCGTAGATAAAGTACAATATTCAACAATAACATCGCGAGTGATCCGTCTAATAACTATGCAAGATCATCTTGTGCAGAATGAGAAACGCTAATGATCATTTTAAATTCAAGAATAATAGGATATATTTATGTTACTGATGATTAATATATAACGATATAATTTTTGTTTGTTTTTCGTCAAAGATGCAACTGGAACATAGTCGCGTATTACATGTTTATGAACATATATCTGTCGAGAAAGAATTAATTAACTGATTAATTAATTTATTAAGGAAGAAAGATGATGGATTTATTTCGATTTAGAAGATTCGAGATCAAATTGCCGCTTTTAGCGGAGTAATGTTTTGTTCTAGAAAAAATAAAAAAAATAAAACGGAAAACAACGACGATAAATGTTCCGATGATTTCAACGTCAATTAGCTAATATAATTAATAAAAGACTACAAAGTTAGTCATCTTGACACATTTGACAACACACATACATACGGTATCTATTTATGCAAATATCGCTCGCTATTAACAATCCATATTAACATTGCTCAAATGAATTTTTGTAGTTTCGTTTAGTAAGGCGCGCAATTGTGCTTATCGTGCCCCACAAAAGCAATCGAATATCACAAATTCGTAGTTGAAGGAAGCGTTCTGATTGTTTTAAGCTTTCTTACTTGGATGCACAATTACGAATATATATGCATAACTAACGGTATTTTTTCGTTTTTTCTTTTTTTGGAAAAAACCGCGTAATTAAAATTTCAATAAATTCAAACGGCAACGTATGATAAATATCTGTATCTATTAATAATTTTCACGCGTGTGTGTGCGTGTAATGTGTGTTTGTATCTGTGTACTATATATAGTATATAGTTTATAAATATGTATATATGTCTATACATACATACATACATATATATGTATGTATGTGTATATATTTGTGTAAAATTTCTTAATTCTATAAAAAAAAAAAAAAAAAATACAAATCGCATTGTTTCGAACGGTACGACAAAAGTATATGAAACGATAGTCTTTTAAATAAACGATAACGCAATTACCATAACCGTTTCATTTAACTCTATCCAACTCGATCTACAATACCTCTAAATTATAACCAACGGTTGAGAATAAATGTTAACTAGGAAAGAGCGATCTAAGACTTCAGTTTAGAACTTGTGCGTTTTATATAGCCAAACCAAGTCCGCCCGGCCTTCTCGTCTAAGAACCAATCGTATATAGAGACCACCTAATCCATCTATCGGATGGACGTTTTGTTGTTGTTGTTGTTGCTGCAGCTGCTGCTGTTGTTGTTGTTGTTCTTGCTCTTGCTTTTGTTCGTGTTGCTGCTGTTGTTCTTGCATTTGTCGTTCTTGCTCATCGACTTGGTGTTGTTTCTTTTCGTCTTGAAGCTTTGCTTCCCCCTCTTTTAGTCGGAGCAGTTCTTCTTCTTCTTCTTCTGCTCGTTGCTGCTGTTCTCTTTCTTTCTGTCGCTGTTGTTCCTCTTCCTGTCGCTGTTGTTGCTGTTGCTGTTGCTGTTGCTGTTGCTGTTGCTGTTGCTGTTGCTGTTGCTGTTGCTGTTGCTGCAGCTGTCGCTGCTGTTCCTCTTCTCGCTGCACCTCCTTCCTCTCCCATTCTTCAATATCTGCATCGGTCGGAGCAACATCACCGTTTCTTGGATGCTCGTAGAAACCCCGTTCGTTCTCGCCGTTGCTGTATATGTCCTCGCGTCGAGGCTCATCCGAAACGGCCGCCGTCAATGCGGCCGTGGCCTGAGGTTAGTTGCTACCAGAGTGCTGTTTGCGCTCGAAACCAGTGTCAGAGCCGCTCGAGCTCAGAGTCGTGTTGCTACCGTATGGTTCCAAGGATGATTGGACCGACATACTGCGGCCCTGTTTCCTCACTTTGGGGGGGGAGAGTTTCCCGGGCTCGACACTGGTTGGGTCTGCCTGCAACAATCTCTTGGTCAAGTGACTTCCTAAGTCCGATGTATGATCGTCAGTCAATTTTCTTTATATGAAATATATATATTTTTTATATTATATTTATATATATATTTATTTATTTATTTGTTTGTTTATTTATGTACACAGCATGTGTGTGTGTGTGTGTGTGTGTGTGTGTGTGTGTGAGTCCATAAATAAGAGGTATAGTTTTTTTATTAATTCCTTTGGACATTTATTAATCTTTGAACAATGAACTCATTAAGTACCGATCACCATGTTAATTGGAGACTCAATATATCGTATAAAAACGTAGAAATTTATTAATTGTAAATGTTGAATAAACTAAACGCACCTGATAAGCTAAAGCATTCATGATAATAGCATCGGGCACCAATCCTAATGGATGAACCTCGTTTACCAAAGCGTTTGTTGGAATCTTGTGAAATTGAATATATTCAAGGAAGTTGCCGATTATATCTTTCAACGGTGTATCTTGATTACTGTCATAGTATTTCTTACTCCACATTAAGGCTGCCTAAAATGTAAGGTAGTAAAAAGATTACGATTTATAAATTATATATATATATATATATTTATTTATTTATTTATTTATTTATTTATTTATTTATTTATTTATTATGGACTGAGAGATTAATACAGGGAATATGAACAATGACAAGCAAAATCGGGTAATAAATTGTGGTGTTATAATCTTTTTAGATAGTTTTCTACGATAAATTTCTTCTAATGTTTAATTAAGTATAATAGAAATATATTATATTATATATTATTTAATTAATGTAACAAGAACATATTGTTTTTAAAATACTTTAAAATAATTCACAACAAAATTAATAATATTTAACGATAAAGTGAAATTCCTTTTTTTTCTTATCAAACCAAATTGTCAAAAGAGGAGTGTAGCTTTATTCGTAACATCTGATTAATTTAATAAATTTATCAATATCTATCAAGCTGCGCTGTCGTTTTAGTCATTATTCATAATGGCCGGGTATTACTAGTCGCTTATATATATATATATATATATATATATATATATATATATATATATATATATATATATATTATTTCGCTTTCTAGAATATTTTTTTTTCTCTTACTTGAAACTTAGTAAACTCGTCAGCACGTAACTCTTCTCTTGCTAAGATCAAACGGACAACGTGTTGAGGCAACAACGTAAAAGATCCTAAGTTCAGCACTTCGTTTCCATGTTCGTCTACAAACTCTAATACCTTCGAATAGAAAATAAATAAAAACTATTACTACATTACAAGATAAAAATACCGGTATATAGATTTACCTTTTTTAAATTATCAATTCTATCTTATCGAAGATTAATCTTATCTTCTAGAACTAATGTTTTGGAAATTTATATCATTTGAAGATGCTTCGGCAATGTAAATAAGGACTTAAGTAAAATTCTTAGGACTTAAATAAATACAAATCCGAAAAATATATATTGTAACAGTAAGATAAGATAGTTTGAAAATGTTCTTTACCTTTTGAACCAAAGATTTGGTGCATTTGTATTGTATATAACGTTCAGCCGAGGCTAAGAGAGCACAAACCGTGTCGACGGTTATGCAACATTGAACGAATCCAGCACAAGCTTTTCTAAGTTCGTCCAATCCATAATAATCAGCGGCATTCATGACACCTGTACAAATGAAAAAGTCGATCGGTCGGGCTCGGTAACGCATAAAGTATTGATTATCGGTATTAGTCAGAGTGGGACAAACACATGCTCATGTTCCCTATCAACGGAATGTTCACCGTACATTAATTTATCAGGTATCGATTAGCTCGTATAGTCATCGATGATAATAGACCTAGGATCGACAATCGATCGATCTCTTTCTTTATGTATTTAAATAAGTAAATAGTAAATAGTAAAAAGTGAAAACAATAAAATTCATTATCTTTCTGTTTTTTATATTATCAAAATATAACCATTTCCAAAGTTAGATAGTTATATAAATTAAGCGACGTCCATCAGAACGGTCGTGTTGCCCCGATAAGCTATCGCTAATGTTCGATTTAATCAAAGATAATAATATTATTTAATTACCCAACAATGTTCTTGGTTGCAGAGTGACGCAACCGGTATGAATGTATTCGATGAGCTGACGAAAAACATCCGGCTCGAACTCCTCGATGATGAGAGTATGATGTTGATTCGATTGCGGCTACGAGCATGGAATTCGATGTTTCTTCGGTTAAGATCGAACTTGCGCGTAATATCAAACGGCGAGAATCGTTTAGATCTTCATAAATCATGCTTAAGCTATTCCACCAGCATAGGTGCATTTATTTTTTTTTTGTTTATTTTTTACCCATTGCTCCGATGGTACATTCATTTTCTTAGTGTTTTTTTTTTTTTTTTTTTTTTATTTAATGGACCGTAATGCTTTATTTCGAAGTTAGATTTCGATTAGATTTTTAAAGAATTAAACAGATTAAGACTGTCAATGGGTAAAAATGAAGGTCATTCAAATATTTGATCAGTCTGATATAAAGTATGAATAGATATAATGAAAGATGCAACGATATTAATTCATCAAAATCAAATCTACCGTGCTCCAAGCATTAGAAGTGTGCCTAATAAATTTTCTATAGAGTATTATATACACTATAAAAGAAAAAAAGAAAAAAAAGAATTCGCAAGATTTTACTCGCTCATACAGAGAAATCGTAAAAATTTAATATCACGTACACATATATATGTGTATATGTCTACATACACCTATCTTATAAATTGGATATCTCATAAACTGGTTCGATATCGATATTTCATGCATTGATATATATATATATATATATATATATATATATATATCGCATGCAATTTCGAATCGATTTGAAAAAAAAAACTGAATAGATACTAACTATCCGAATCTCTCGACACAAATTTAATACGTAACATACATTTACGATAAATCAATACCAACGACTACGAAAAAAAAAGAAAAAAGAAAGATGGAGCATGACATTCACTAAAAGATCTTTACCAGTTCGATCTACTTGTGTACTAAAAAAGATTCACCAAAGATCATTCTAAGAAGAAAGAATCGTAAGTGCTGTGCAATAAGAATTTCTATGGAAAAATCTTATGCGATCTTTTAAGAAGTACCTCTTGTATGGGTGCCAGCTGCTGCGTAAACCCTGATCGCTGTTTGACACATAACAAATGCACACTTACTATATCTCGCCATAATCACTAATTTTATAGAAAAAGAAGAAAAGAAAGATACGTTCAAATGTCGCTTCTTTGATACATACAATTAATATCTATATGTATTATAAAGAGCATATCATTTCGTATTTTTAAAAATTATTTTACACACCGACACACAAACGTCCCATATGTACATATAGATACATACAAAGGATAAGTCCAAGGATAAATACAGGAAATAATTTAATGGTGACTTCAGCATAGCAAAACAATCAAAAATGTTCATATAACAAATATGTCCTATTTGACATATTCTTTTCTTTTTCGTGTTATAGCGAATTTGATTTTAAACGAACTCTATCTGATCACTTTCATGAGAGATATTTAAAATGCATTTGAATACAAGCATCTCCATGCATAAATATTTCTTACCTATGATTATCTCATTCATTTCATATTCTCGTATTTATATACGATGGATTTCAAATAAGTCCGCTAATATAAATCCATGGGATTTAACTGAACCGAGTAAGTCGTGGAAACTTCACGATCTGTATATTTGCTTGAAAATCATTTCTTCAGAAACTGTCTAAAAATCCATTTAAAATTCACCCAACGAAAGGATCATTGCGATAAAAAAATAATCGCCGCGAAAGGAAATCAATGTCAAACGCAATACATACATGTTCATATGAACTCTTATATTATTTTGATTTATCGAAGGCAATCCTAAAATATTTCTCAGCTTATTCCGGGACACCCTGTATATATAGAACGTACGTTCCACATAAGGAATTCTTCGCAAGGTTGACCGCAAGGATTCCAACGTCCAACTAATCGATTAATTTACCTGCTGTGTTGGGTTTTGCAAGTTCAGCAAAGGTTCAGAGCTTCTCTTTAGAAAAAGTCGTATCTTGTTCTCTCTCGTTGGCGGTTCTTTCTTTCGTTGAGGACTTGGTGCTTG
This sequence comes from Dolichovespula sylvestris, assembly GCA_918808275.2. Classification (NCBI taxonomy): domain Eukaryota; kingdom Metazoa; phylum Arthropoda; class Insecta; order Hymenoptera; family Vespidae; genus Dolichovespula; species Dolichovespula sylvestris. The sequence goes on from OU964969.1 coordinate 3,355,544, forward strand.
GTACAGCATTTTATGGAAAACTCTGTGAATCAAAAAAAAAAAAGAACAAAAGAAAACAAAATAAATTCCTTTTCTTTTTCTTCTTCTTTTTTTTTCAAAATTTCACGAACGACCAAGAACGACCAAAAGATCAAGTCGTTTTATTCGAACAAAAGGTAAGATATATAGAAATATGAAAGAAAGGAGAGGGGAAAAGAAGAAAGAAAGAAAAACAAGAAAAATGTTGATACGCGCGATACTAACCTACTTCTAGCGGCGAGGACAGCCTTCACAGCGCAAACAGGCTCTCTTGTGTCACCAACGAGAAAAGTGACATCGCAAAGTTCTGGCATGCTCGCCAGAAACTTCATGTCTTCGGCGAGACCGGTCTTATTCTCGAAGGTCGAATAATCCGACTCGTCGACCACCCGCGATCCCGAAGCTTCCGGCATCGGGCCTGTGCTTTCCTAAAGAAAGAAAGAAAGAAAGAAAGAAAGAAAGAAAGAAAGAGAAGAATAAAAAAAGAATAAGAAAGATTTAAATATGAATTAATTAAAAATAGAAAGAAAGAAAGAATAAAAAGAAGAATGATCTTGGTTTGAAAATTCTCTTTTCAATAGACGGCCAATAATAAATTATAGCTAGCCTTTTATCGAAGAGAAAAATCTGTAGTAATAAATTCGCCGATAGATTCTTATATCCTATCCCTTCCCCTCTCCCCATTCCACCACCATACCATCTTCAAACCTATCTCCATCTCTTACTTTTTCTTTCTTTCTTTCTTTCTTTCTTTCTTTTTTCTTCCCTTCGCGAGATCGAATTACTTCCTCGTGTAGCAAACCAATTTCTCATCCGCCACACGATTAACCTATTTTAACCATAGAAATTACCCTCCCAACCCTCTTCTCACCACCACCGCTCCATAGTTATATACTTCCTTTCACGACTCTGCATAAAAAAAAAAAAAGAAAAGAAACAGATACCTTCAAATAATCGTAGCGTGAGTCAGGAACATTAGGACATTATCTAGGAAAGATGTATCACGATTTATCTATAATCTATTACGATCGTCTAACGATCCCTTTTAATAACGTTATTAAGAATAATTGGTAACGTTTCGCGAGCAGACTGCTTAAAGATTCTCGTTAAGAAATTAATTAAGAAATAAATATACAAGAGATGAATGTCATGGTTCGTATAAAATCGATTATTGGACAAAGATGAAAAACACAAAGTACAACCCTCAATTCTCGATCAACCCTCTGCCCTAGTATCGCCCTCTCGAAAAGTCATATTGGAGGAAGTCAAATAAAAGTAGTGTCCCAATGAAAGTATAGGAAAATTACCTGTTGCTCGAGTCCCGGAGCCCGCTCGCTCGCCGGGCTACTTTTGCCCCGTAAAAACACTTTTACCCAGCTAACTTTTGTCTCTCGATTCACGCACACTCCACCGTGTTCATGTTCATCGACGCTTTCGGCCACGGTTCAAAATTCTCGGAAGAGCATCCCTCTTTCTGCCATTGAACGTTTCTTTTAAGGATTAAAGCGCTACTATTGGGTGAGGTTTATACGCAACAAGCGGGAGGAAAAGAGAAAAAATGGCTTGAAATTTCGCGTACGATAACCTCTCTCTCTCTCTCTCTCTCTCTCTCTCTCTCTCTCTCTCTCTCTCTCTCACTCATACATAAAGATACACAGACATAGACATACATACACAGACACAAACGCGCACACACGCTCCACCTATCTCTCACGAGCTCTACAAATGAACTCTCCCAGCAGCCTTTTTTTCACTAACGAAAAACTTTTCCAATACTTGCCAAAAGGAATGAAACTTGAGGCTTCTTGCAAGGTTTCTTTCACTTGAAAGGAATCCCGTGAATATGAGAGTGAGAGTGAGAGTGAGAGTGAGAGAGGGAGGGGGAGGGGTGGAGAGAAAGAGAGAAAAATTGATACACAGTAATCTTCGCAACAAGGGAGAAAAACTCTCGATAACGACATAAACTGAACTGTTTTCGTGGTCACACGTTTGTTTCGCGATAAAAACTTGTTTTGCGAGATGATTCGAACGAATGAATGAACGTCGCGAACCCAACGAAAGAATACTTTCGAGCTCTTTACGCTTCGACTTACGAAGAGCAACCTCTACTTGTCTTTATCTATCTTTCTCTCGCTACCCTTCCCAAAGCTCTGAAAAGCTCGCCACACGCGCAGCCGCAATGAACGGGAATCGCTTCGCGTCGGCGTAAACAAGGCGCAAGGACGTCCGCTTTAACGGGAGGTCCTTTTTTTTCATTCTTTTTATCGTCTTCCAAATTACCACTTATCACAGTGTCGGTACCGGCCTTCTTTGAAATTTATCAACCGATCCAATTTGCCTTCGAAACGATTTATGGGAAAGGTGCTCGATATACATAACTTTGATAAATACTTGGATATTTAATATTGGATAGAAACAAATATATTCTCGGCTGGATTATTCGTTTTTCTTTTTTTTTTCTGTTTATTTTTTAATGGTCTTTCGTCTTCGAAATATCATTTACGTTCGCAGAAAGAAAATTACAAAAAAGAGGAATGAAGTAGAATAAGATAAAAGAAAAAGGAAAATGAAAAACTTTTGCGTCCTCATTTCTTTATATATTTTGTTCTCTTTTACATATAGTACGAACATTGGTTAAAAAGGTAACGTCAGAAATTAATTCTTTTTGTTTGTTTTTGTTCTTTATTTTCGTTTTTTTTTTTTTTTGTAGATAACGACCGAAATGAGATTAAACATGAATGTTACGACGTTTCCATCCCCTTTTGGATGAATCCTCTGACGATAGATATTCGGTTATGACGCTAGAGTAACGAAAGTGAATGTAAACGTGAACCCGATGCCGATGAGAATCCGGGTCAAGCTCAAAATCCGTACCGGTGTAGATCGCAGCCATTCACGTACGTGGTAGAAAACGCGTCGTCTCTCTTCGACCACCTATCCTTCTCTGGTAATCAATAGCGCTTGGTTCCGCAACAAGTAGTACATGTCGACCGTGCATAACGAAATATCGACAAAAATATCAAAAACCTGACCTTATGATCTTTATCATATTTTCTTTTTTCTCGGATCTTTCTGGGATCTTTTAAAATAATTCAAGGAGATTGAACTCTCTCTCTCTCTCTCTCTCTCTCTCTCTCTCTCTCTCTCTCTCTCTCTCTCTCTCTCTCTCTCTCTTTCTCTATAATAAATGTCTATGTTGCATGTGTATATGAAATTCAACAACAACAAAAAACAAGAAAATTAATCATAGGTCGAGTTTATCTAGACGCTTGACGAAAATAATAAAAAGGCAACGATTTCAGTTGGGACGAGATGATAAATTTTTTAGTTCGATCAATGCGATAAATATAAAGGTTCTGAAATAAGCATGCAGGGAAGAATAGATAATGCGATATATCGAGTTTGTTGTACTATAGAATCACGGAGTTGAACGCTGAAATCGCTCTAGAGAGTACGTCGAAAGAGAACGCCGACGCCGACGTCGACGTCGACGTCGATGACGACAACGACGACGCCTGCGCGAGAATAACGAGCGATTCCATTCTCGTTTCCGTAGCAGCCACCTCGATAGATGGCCTTCGTTCGGGTAACGACGGACGAGCAAAAGGATAAGAAAAATCATTACGGAGAGGATATTTTTCTTATTGGAAAATTGATCTTTCAAAATATAAACTTCTACCATCTTATACGATCACTGTGAAATGACGATCCTTATAATATCGTCCGAAGCGATCGATTATTTTGAAAAGTGAGGATGTATTTACACACACACACATATCTATATATATATATATATATATATATATATATATATATATATATATACATTTTAGGACAATTAGATGATTTCTTTACTAAGATCGCCGTTAATTACATTTATCGTTAATTCCCACGTATGTGCTCTTCCATTCTCCTTACTTTTCTTTCTTTTTTTTTTACACGCAAATAGATATGTTGTTACGTCAAAATGATCGATTAAATGCATCGGTCTTAATAATCGCTCGTGTATTTGTGGACAAAGAAGACGAGGATGTGATATGATGACTGGCACGATAACATTGAGACGATAACGATAACGATGACGATGACGATGACGATGACGATGATAACGATGATCGATATACGTTAGTAATAACATAAAACACAACACATCGACTTTATTCAACACAAATACTTTGCAAGGGGGTTATGTGATAGACGTTTCGTAGATGATGAATAATAATATTAATTCAATATTCATATTTATATATACACGAAATAAGGCACGTTCGATATTTAATATTTATATCCGCGTGACGTAGATCGTATCGAAGGAAGACGAGCTTCGTCGCAACGTTCAAATATGTTCTATATATTTTCTTGTCTTTTTGTTATAACTTCTTCATCTAACGCGATATGCAACATCCTTACCAAATGTAGAAAATGTCGTATGTATAATATATATATATATATATATATATATATATATATATATATATATACACATATATATATACATATATATATATATATATATATATATATATATATATATATATACATATACATATACTTAATGTATATATATATATAATATATGTATCTATCTATCTGTATATAAATGTCATTCTAGTTACACGCGCAATCAATCCATTTACATATCGGCCCTTTTTGTCACCTCGTACAAAAAGAAATAACTCTTCTTTTTATGCCTTTTATTACAATTATTTAAAACTCTTCGACCGATCGAAGTCGCACTTATCGATGAAAATGGTCCGTGCGACTTTACGGATTATTCTCCTTTTTTTTTCTCCTCTCTTTACGTTTCTTTTCTTAGTTTTTTTCCTTTTTCTTCTTTTCTTATTGTTTTTTTTTGTTTGGATGAAGCGAATGAAAAAGTTTTCGTCACGACTACCATGGAGAAATTACTAATTACTTAGATATAATTAAGCACTCGCCAAAAATCGGACGAACACGGGCGATACTTGCGCACTCTTTCTCTTTCTTCCTTTCATTCTTTTTTTTTCTTTCCTTTTTTTTAACATCCTCTTAAGTCATTACTCTTGTAAATGGATTTGCTTGACCTCTTTTCTTCGGTTCATTTTTTTCGCACGCACTCATACATTCACAATAATAATACGCATACATACTCGTATCGCTAAGTATTACGACCGATAATCCTCGAAATCGTAAATACGATCCTTCTCTCGAAAGTTATCCTCGATGAATCTTAAAATATTGTCTCTTGAACGACATACGGAGTTATAATTTACGATAGTTAATGAACGTTCGTTAGATGTGTATAAAGGTTTAAACGCTCGTTATTGTTCTTTAAATAATATAAAAATCGATATGTAAGAACGATATCGTTTCTACCCAAATTCTGACGAATGAACACGAGATCGCGGGATATGTTATTGGTTCGTAGTTGATTCTAAACAAGCTATATGATTTCTTGTTGTTTAGATGAGAATTTTACACACACGCACACACAAAAAAAGAAGAAAGAAATAACGAACCTATCAAATCACGGACGATCGCTCGTGATTCTACCGTTTACTTGGAAAATGGCATATTCGAGAATGTATTATCGGGGCAAACGGTATTCACGATTTCGTTGGCACGCAAAGTATTCGCGAATCGCATCGCAAATCGAATTTCAATATAATCTCGTTAGGCGCAAAACGTGTTCTTAATATTAAAACGTATGACCTATGCGAGAGTAATCTTCTTAAAGATCGCCACTATCCGGATAACAATTATTCTTAGAATTAATTAGGTGACGATCTACACGAGCTGGCATCATCGAAGTAGAATATTATATTACAATAAATATACATAAATCGCTCGTGCCTTTTTCCACTATTATTATCGCACAACATATTTCATTCTTTCTTATTAGGAAGATAAATGAAAAAATAAAAAATAAAAAATAAAAAAAAAGAAAAAATAATCGAACAACTCGCACACGCACGACATTAGAAACTGTCCCCGTGAAACTGTCTATAAACTCGTTGGCGCGGGCTATTAAACTTGGAATGTTTATTTTTTATGTTTACTTCTTTTTTTTTTTTTACTTTTTTAACTTATGTATATATTTTCTTTCTCTCTTTGCGTTTACCTCGATGAACGATCGATGGGCGCTTGTCGATCTACGTACATCGATACTCTTATGTTCGATCAGACGAATCAAATGAAATACAAGAAGAATCTAACGACTTTTCTATGTACGTTGTCTCTCAAAATTTTCGTATACGCGTCGTTCAAGGCAAGAACGAATATTCCGACAAGCGAAATTCGTTTTCTCGAGGTCGTCGCACTGTAAAATATCATTTCTCTCTTTTTCATATTTGTCATCTTTCATTAAAAATACACATACACACATCTCATCATTAATGTAAATTACTACCTTATTGAAAATCATCGAGAATCGATTAACGATAATGTTATGAAATAAAACTTGCATTTATCTCGATGATTCGCAATGAGTTCTTAGAGGAAAAAGAAAAAAAGAAAACGAAGTATAAAATCAAAATCCATAAAATTAAAAAAAAAAGATAGGTAGATAGATAGATAGAGAGAAAGAGAGAGAGAGAGAGAGGGAGAGAGAGAGAGAGAGAGAGAGAGAGAGAGAAAAGTCGAAGACATATTTCTAATTTCTAAAAAACTATTTCAACGATTCTTGTTTGAACGCTGATCGTTAATCTAAATTTATAAATTGTTGTATTGTACGTCGCGCAGCATAATGTGCCTATCTTCCGAAGCGAGTCTTGCCAACGGAAAATTTCTGCCCGTAGAGAAATGGGACGACTTGTTTGGGAAATTGAAGTGGAACATTGGATCGACGACGGGAGTACGCGCGATATCACAGCTTCGAGGGATCGTAGTTCTCGAAGGACCACCTCTGTCTGGGTTCAGACGGCGAACATTCCTCCATCAGCAATCGTTGCTTGCTTTCGGTGATTGCCAGACATTTGTCACTACTACCGTGCCTGATCTGCTTCGTCTAAAACAGAAATAATCGAATCAATCATAAGTTTCAACTCGCATCGTAAAGAAATAAAAGAGTAGCTTTATTTTTTCCTTTTTTAGTATCGTAATAAACTCCAAGACAAAACAAGAAAAAAAAGAAAGAAAGAAAATTGTACCTGAGAATTATAAATCCATTGTTGATTTCCTTTGCTCCCGTGACAAGGATAGAGAATAACATCCTGCCCGCTGTAATCCAGACAGGACTCGTCTCTACGGATTTCACCGATCTTGCTCAACATCCAGTACTGCGACAAAGGATCGATGTTAATAATCAATCCGATAGATATTATCCAAAATGGAAAAGCGAAAGGTTTGTTAGTACTGACAAAAGGAAATAACGATGATTCCGACAGCGAGAGAAAGCTTTGAATTGATAGATTTTTACGTTTTATCCGATGAAGTTTATATATATATATATTTATATGTATTTTTATATATTTATATGTATATATATATTTATATGTATTTTTACGTTTTATCCGATGAAGTTTATATATATATGTTTATATGTATATATATATATATATATATATATATATATATATATATATATATACACGTTTATATTATATATTGAAGTTTATATATCGACACTGTCATTTTTTTGGATAACGAAATTAGCTCCTTTGAGAAAACGAGCTTGAAAATTAACACTACGAGAAACGTCAGGTAGCATTAACATGCGGGTATTCCTTTCTCTTTGGTAGATTTACTTTTTCCTTTCGTATGAAGTCGGATTACGAAGCACAACGTCAAAGCGTTGCTAATCAGTACCGATCGTCGATAATCGAATCCGATGGTCCTCGAAATTGCATCGATTTACACGAGCCCCTACGTTCAGTTTCCGTTTGTGCAATTCCAACCGATTGGAATGGAACTTTGGTAAAACGAGCGTACGAATTCCGGGAAATGTCGAGTTCTTCTTCAAAGGCGACGTACCATCGAAAGTATGGTAGAGATTTTCCTTTGGAAAGTATATTGCTTTTGGTGTAAAATAAAAAAAAAAAAAATAGAAAAAAGAAAAACAAAATTATCTATATATCGTTAAATCGATAAGATAGAACACGGAGACAATGAAACGATTTACTTTCCCATTAAATATGATTTCGTGTAATAATTGAGTTATGTACTATATAACATAGCAATTGATATTTTATATCGCTGTCGGAATCATTTTAGTTTACGTGCATGACACACATAGATAAGGATAGAGAGAATGAAAGAGAAAGTGGTGGAGGAGGGAGAGAGTAATGTACAATAGAAACAATTAGAATTTACAGGATTTTGGGATAACGAGAAGCAAGGAATCGTGGCAAGCATGCATTATACCGAGATGTTATTAGCCATGCGTCACACTCTCTATGCTTCGTGGATAGAAAGGAAATGTGTCGGCAAATATCATTATGCGTGCGCGACAATATAATTTCGCTAACGAGATTGCACATTTGATCGTCGACGAGCCGTTCGTCGTACAATTATTAATTAATACGCGCTTATACGTTGAAATTGTTGTCGGTTGTTGCAAAAAAAGGGAAAAGTAATAAAAAGACCTTAAAAAAGAAAAAAAAAGTATACAAATCTTTTCCTCTTATTTTGTTTTTAACATATTTCTTTTTTTTTTTCTTCGTATTAAGTATGAAAATTGAAGATTTACTATAGAATTGATAATGAAAGGACTTTCGTAAATCCCAAATTGGTGTAGTAAATTCGTTAAAATATAAAATACGTAGTCGTAAACGACGATGTTTGAAATGAAGAAAGAGAAACGTTAAATTGTACGGATCGCATTCCACTGAGTGACGATTAATTGTTTTAGCTATTGTATAGCGAGGCCGTTTTCGCTGGAATTGTTAAACGCGAACGAGAGCTTTTCTACTCGGCTTACTGTGGAAAAAGATCCAGTAGCAAGAGTTTTCTACGGTAGTCGTTAATAACAAACCGGCGGCTTGACGAAAAGCAAGAACACGTGGGTGCACACTAGAAAAAGAGTTGCAGAATTACATATAAAGAGAGAGGGAGAGAGAGAAAGAGAGAGAAAGAGAGCGAGAGAGAAGGCTCGTAACAGAAAAAAAAAAAATAAAGTAAAAGAATAGTTAAAAAACGTAATTCGCAAAAGTTACGCGAGTAAGTAGAGCGCGAACGAAATTGTGCTTTCTACGATCATCCAAAAAAGAGATTTGTAGGACCATAATCATCCATACCGTATCCCACAAAAGACTCGAAGAACTAGGAAAAGTAAAGAGGAGAAATGTTTCGGTACGCGTTACCTTTTATACAAAGATTATAAAAAAAAGCGTATGTTACCGGACTAACAATAATAATAAATGATGAGATGAAGATTAAAGATCTTCAAAAGCTTACCTATCTTTTGTTTCTATTTCTTATTCGTTTATTTATTTATTTGTTTGTTTGCTTTTCTTTGTCATATTTTATTATTTCGTTTCATATCTTGCTCCTTCGATATCATTTAAAGAGGGAAACGTCACTCGCGCCGGTAGTACCATTCGAAATTACAACGAGAATTCCCCTTTACATCGATCGTTCAGAAATTATAAACGACGACAGGAAATGGATAGCTACGCCAACAGAGAATGCTGTTATAGATCGTCGCACCGACAGGAGGTACGACGATTGATGAGCACCCGTACCAGATTAGCGACGTTACTAATTACGTTAAACGAGCCAAGATTAACGACGATCTAACGGACGTGTCCTCTCTTTATTCTTTCATTCATTTCCTTCTTTCATATTCTTATCCTTCGTATTACTATGAATTGAAAAGAAAATTGTAAGATCTGTATCGGACGATCTTCTCGATTTTCTTTTTTATCGTTTCTTTTTGTTTTTGTTTACTTTCTTCTTTTCTTTTTTTTTCTTTTTTTGTTAAGAATAAACTTACGATAGAAACAATTTCCTCTGGATACCGTCACCATCATCAATAGAGTTAATAAAAAAAAAAAAAAAAGAGAAGAAAAAAAAACTAACTAATCACACATACACCCGAGACTAAATACGAGACAGGAGTTAGTAAGTAAGACACCGCGTGCCCCGAAATACTAATTCGTTGTTATTTGTTTTTCCCCTCGTATCACGACGTGCCCAGATTCGTGTACCTGATTGCCGCCCTGTCGGTGACAAGGATATAAGCCCACGGCCTGGTGCAGGTCTTCCGGTTTTCCTGGCGAGTCTATACATATTCCACTAGCGAGCTGTCTTATCTGCGTTTAACAATTCGACAAAAAATTTTTTTGATTTTTGTTTCTTACTTTCTTTTTACCTTTTCACAACTATGGCATGTATTTGATCATACGATCGCTTTTTTTTATTATCTTCTCTTATTCTTTCATTATCTTACGACTAAAACACATAAGCGTATCTCTAAGCTAACTTTCCTTGGTCCTCCTTTCACTCGTCGGAAAGCACAGCACGGGAGAGAGAGAGAGAGAGAGAGAGAGAGAGAGAGAGAGAAAGAGAGAGAGAGAGAGAGAGAGAGAGAGAGAAACAACACAAACATAGATCACGTAAGATCGCGCCAAATGCAAGAATTATATACAAAAACGTTGTTAGTACGTTATATAGATCGACGATTAAACCACGATATCACGTGTCTCGTCAATTCGAGTATTCTTTTTGTTTATTATTATTATTTTTTTATACGGAAAAAAAAAGAAAAATAAAAGTTTCTCTTCTTTTTTTCGAATCGAATCGAGACGTAGACGCGAGATCGTAGCTTATTCTTTTTCTCAGACACGATAATGCGAACGACAAGAAAAAAAAATGGAACGGCGAGTTTCGATGAAAGATCGGTGCAAGACGAAAATTCGTTCAGCTGGTATATCCATTCTACCTGATTTCCTCCTTGTCGATGGCACGGGTAGAGTCCGGCTGCCTTATGCAAATCGGCCTTTCGTGCCGGGGAATCCAAGCAGGTGTTGCCTCCTTCTCCGAGATTACGTACCTGCCGTCGTTTAATGTTAGTACGATTATATCTCTAGGATTAATATCATTATTAACGTCATTAGTAACGATTAGTTCAATTCAACGTATCTATGGTACAGAAAGAGAGAGAGAGAGAGAGAGAGAGAGAGAGAGAGAGAGAGATTTCATTTGGTATTCCTGAAAGAAAATAAAAAAAAAAATATTATAAACGATACAAAAAAATATAATGATCATCCTCTTCAAAAATATCTGAAAGAAAGAAAGACAAAAATAAAACCAAACGAAAATAGAAAAAAGATAAAAGCGCGAATGATATCAATCGTGTATGCATAGCTTTGTCAGTGGAATATAAATGAGGGGAGTTAAATAGAAGAGATTTCTCATTTCCCAAGCTAGTCCCTAGTGAATTATCATTTCAAAAAGAGCAAATACAAACTAAGTGTGCTTAAGGGAAGTATATTTACAACGCCGTGCGATAAATATTCGTTCTTCTCTAGTAGCCTTATAAAAATTACACTGTCGCATCGAGTTAACGAAGATAGTGGGAGGGATCGAATGAAAATGCGCTCGACATTTTTATCGCCTCCCCTTTTCTCATTTTTTGTCTTCGTCCGTGCCTTTTTATTCCGAGTACAGGGGATACCGGAAAAGAATAAAAAAAAGGAGCAGAATTAGAGACAAAGATAAAGAGAGATAGATAGATAAATAGATAGATAGATAGAGAGAGAGAGAGAGAGAGAGAGAAATAGAGAAAGAAATTGGGAAAAAGTCAGGACTACATGGCCGTACGATCGAACTGTCTCATTTTTCAAGCGGAAGCTGAAACCAAATCGGCAACGAGAAAACGAAGCCACCGAACTTTACGTCGAAAGAAATTCTCGCGAGCGCGCGAACGTGTGTACTATGAACGCGTACACACACACATATATACACACACACATACACACACACGTGCGCGCGCGCGTATCTAAGTATCTACGTGTCTACGTAGAATGCATTCAGTCACGAAGCTCGGTCAGCAGTCCTGATTTCACTGACACGCAAGAATTCTGTGGTCGTTGCAGTTTCAAATGCGAGCATCTTCATCTTTCTCTCCTTTTTCTCCGTCTACCTCGGGCACTCTCTTCCTTCTCCTTTTTCTCTTTTCATATCATGCCTGTTCCTCCTACTCTTCTTCTTCTTCTTCATCGTCGTCGTCGTCGTCGTCGTCCTAGTCATAGTCATAGTCGTAGTCGTAGGTTTTAGTCATAGTCTTAGTCGTCGAAGTCGCAGTCTTAGTCGTCGTCGACATCATTGGTTGTAAGTTAAAATAAAAACTAAGTGACTTATCGCTAACTCTTCCGATAGTTTCCTGAAATTTCCAAGGTACGGTCAGGGATTCTCGAGCCATGGTCCGATTCGGGCAAACGAAAAGAGATTTTGAAATAACCCGAGGCTGTCCCACCAACTCTATCACAACCTTTTTCCAGCCTGCCGGACGTGCGAGAATTTCTCAATGCGAAGAGCGTTGATCTTTCGATGTCAATGTAAAAAAAAAAAAACTCGTTTCCTTTCACGATTGATCCAAGAAAATTTCGACGAAGACGAAGACAATATAAAAATAATTTTGCACGTTGGAGTTTAAAACGAAAAGAAAAAAAAAAAGAAAATAAAAGAACAAGAACAAAAAAAGGAACAAGAAACGAGAAATAAACGAATCAATATCGAGCACTGTACGATCTAATAATTTTAAACGTTTGCTCGGAAGGTTGTCTCGCCGGTGTCGAAACGCGAGGAAGTTGCGTTATACGAAGCACGCAAAAAAAGGTAGAGAAGAAAAAAGAAAGAGAGAGAAAGAGAGAGAGAGAGAGAGAGAGAGAGAGAGAACGTTCGAAACGACTCGAAAATCGCATTTACCTCTCCCTCCTCTTCTCACCTTCGTCTACCGACCAAACCTCGTCTCGTTTGTCGAGGCTCACGTACGAAGGGTAACACGTGCAATGGAAATTATTCACGCTGTGCACGATTTCTGGACAGGCTCGACGAGCAGCGAGTACTATAAATCCTTTCCACCCCTTGCCACCCCATTTATCCATCCCAGCATGCGACGGTCGTCTCACCGATGCGCGAGAAGAGGCGTCAACGTGATTTAGTGGAAGATCGGCGCTTCCCTTTGACCAAAAAAGAAAAAAAACGAGAGAGAGAGAGAGAGAGAGAGAGAGAGAGAGACGAAAGGATGGATTAGAACAGAAGAAGATTCAGGATCGCGATGAGAGTGGAAGATGGTGGGGGGTTTATAGAACGTAAAGAAAGAAAAAAGAAAGATGCAGCTTTGCTCCTTCCAAGCAAGGAGGACGAGAAAGACGACGAGGAGGAATAAGAGGAGGAGGAGGAGGAGGAGGAGTAAGAGAACAACGAAAAGAAAAGGATAAGAGGAATGACGGGGGCGGCTTCGTGCCTTTCGAGCATGAAAATTGTTATTTTGCATGTCGAGACATTCCGGAGCGTAGCGAGAAGCCGCGTGCAATGCTTTTTCCAGAATATATCTGCTCATTCTTTAATCTCTTCTTCCTTTTTATCGTCTATCCTTTACAACCACTTCCCAACCTCCCTCCTTTCATTTCTCCCCACTCATCCTTCGAATCCTTTTCGTCCCACCTATCTTCAACTCGCTATCCACACTCTTGCTGTCTCTGGGAAAAATATTGGAAAACGCGTTCCCTATTCTATATACGCTTCGAAATACGTCGGATGTTGGATACCAGAGAAGAGAAGAGAAGAGAAGAAGAGAAAGGAAAGGAAAGGAAAGGAAAGGAAAGGAAAGAAAAAAGAAAAAAATGAGGGGCGGTGGCGGGATGGGTGGAGTACGGGGGAAGAGGGATAAAATAACGCTCGATACCATTCGCACAACTCTCCACACCAGATTCCGATGGCTTCTATTATCATGTTCGATCGACGGACGTATTGCTTTCAAGACGCGCTTTTCTATTGGCCAATAAGAACAAAACGGAAATAGCTCGACGAATTCACGACGATAATAGGGTATCGGAAAAGAAACTAACGTTTCTTTTTATTAATTTAAGCATTAAATCGATTTAGAAAGATATAACTGGATATTGGACTTTGACGTCAATCGAAATAGCTTAATCATTATTATTTCACTGAACGAAATGACACGCGCGTTATACAAGATCGATCGTTTAGCGATTACGAATGCTAGAGGAGTGTCTCCGTGGTACGGATATAAATCAAGATCGTGACTGATCGTTAGTAACGAGGGAGAAATTAAAACTGTATTGCTAGAGCAATCCCTGCGAGAAATCAAAATCAAATCGGTTTAGACGGTACACATTTGAGGATATCGATAATCTCAATTTTGATTAAGCACATACTAGGAGAATCGTAAAAAGATAAATCTTACAAATGGTTGGGACGTTCATTCAATTATTGATATATTTTTCCGTTTCTTTCTTTTAATATAGAAGATGGATATATATATATATATCGTAATATAAGATCGATTCTTGAACAATATCGATACTCTCTAGAGACAAATCGAACAATATCAAGTGGCAATTGACGAATGTCGAATATCCTCGCGTTCGTACAAGTTCAATAAACACACGAGCGATTCGATAGTAGACACACGTTCCTAGCTGGTCTACAGCGACGTTTCTTCTTCTCTCTGTGTTTTAAAACCAAGGGAATTCCTGATGGCTGATCGCGGACGAATCGATTTCCGATCGGGTAAGTCGGACTAGGAGAAGGCTCGCGCATCCGACCCGATCGAAATTGCCTCGACAATCGAGGCGACCCGAGCATTGTTTCCCAATCGAACCCATTGTTTCCTGTGTCGCAAGCTCGTCGGCATCAATCATCGCCACTGCCACTAACAATCCTACACCCGCAGGACGTTGTAACGAACCGAGAGGAGGAGCTCGCGAGTTGATCGGATTGGAGGAGTACGGAACAAAAGCCACGAAGCGTCGCTAGCTATGCGAGTACATTTACCTTGCCCATTGAAGACGCGGCTAATCGATTATATAGTCTGTTTGCTTCGTGATCGATGAAAGGCCAAAGCCGACGCGAAATTTGCATGTCAATTGGTGCATCGCCCGGAAAGTGTCAATAGAGAGGGCCCCCGCTTACTTCTAAGATGATTCTTGTTCGTCGAGGATAATAGAAAATTTCTCTCTCTCTCTCTCTCTCTTTTTTTTTTATTTCTTTCTTAACGTCAATTATAAGATATCTCGATTACGGTGTCAAATCAATAGAATTACATTGGTCGAATTTCAAAATGACAATTCCATCAAACAAATTAATAAAATATTTAATACGAATGAATAATAAACAAAAATGATAAAATTATCAGAAACGAATTTCAATGAGAATTTCATTAACAAATGAAATTGCTAAGTGTGTTGTGTGTTCTTTCGGATATTACAATGTTCCTTCCTCCGTTACTAATTCCTCTCTCGTTTCCTTACCAAGCCCGTTGCTAATTAATCTGATAACAATCCTACCGTCTAACTTCACACCGATAAATAACATTTTAATTGTGACTTTTACAACGTATAACTTTCCTAACTCGCTTTCAGTTTCAGTAACTCGTCCCTCTCGTTTCTCTCTTTAATGCGCTATCGACGTTGTTGCAGGGGGATCGTGTCGCAAGCTATACGACTCGCGAATTATCATCTCCGATTTCGTAAACGAATTTTCATTGTGATAATAGTGCCCTCGGCGCACAAAGATAGATAGATAGAGATAGAGATAGAAATAGAGAGAGAGAGAGAGAGAGAGAGAGAGAAATAAAGAGGGATACAAAGAGATAGAAATAGAAAGATACAGAGAGAGAGAGAGAGAGAGAGAGAGAGAGAGAGAGAGAGAGAGAGGTCTGTAAATTAATTAACGAGAAACTCGATTAAAACATATCCGGCAATGTGTAGAACACAATGCTTTCGAATTTTGCCACGGGCTTATGAGTCGTCGCTAAGCCAGTAAATAAACGAGCTATAATAGAAACGATATTGGTTGGTCAAAAAATGTGAGAAAGAGAAAAAGAGAGAAAAAGAGAGAGAGAAAGAGAGAGAGAGAGAGAGAGAGAGAGAGAGAGAGAGAGAGAAAGAGAGAGAATAACGCATAGTAGCGCGTTAAACGATAGTAATTAACATTTGACGATACGGTAGACGTTGCCTTCAGAAACGTTGTAGTAATTACACACAGAAGTCTCTACATTGAAAAGGGAGAAACGTACGATAAATTTAAGAGAAGATACCAAGATGGGAAAGCATAATATGCAAAAAGTTGTGAAGTAAAGAAAGAAAGTTGAAAAGTAATCGGAAAACAAACGCGTCCGACAGTCTAACCTGAAAGAAAAAGAAGAAGGAGAAGAAGAAGAAGAAGTCTCTCTGCGAGAGAACTGTAATTCGACGCTTTGATGGATCAAAGAGACATCGCGGCGTTGTTACAGGAAACACCATTCGTCCTTTTTCCTTTCCCACGGGTTTGTTTCCTGGCATTGGTACGATGTCAGCATCTCTATCCTAGTCTTCTTCTTCCTCTTCTTCTTCTATCATATATCGTCTTTTACTCTATCGAAGAGAGGAATGCTCCCCTAACAAACCTAAAGGAATAGAAGAAAAGCGAGAGAAACATCCTATCGGAGATCATCTTACCTCTCCAGAAGCTACGGCTTCGCCTGGAATGAAGAGTTCCGGGTAAATGTTGTCTAGGTACCACTTAAACGACTTGCATCCGAGCTTTTTCCTCAGGGCTTTTCGTTCCGATACGTCCCCATAGTTACCCTGAAAAATCGTAAATCATAAGTTCGGAAAGTTTATCCGCCGAGATGCTTACTCGGCTGAAAAAGAAGGAAAAGAAGGGAATAGGGAAAGACCGTAGGGAAGGAGGAAGGAGGGAGGACAAGGGTAGGTGAAGAGAGGAGGATCTTAACACTTCGATGAACAAAAACCCAAAGCTTCTCCAAAAGCAAGATGAAGAACAGATGATCTTGTCCGGTAATTCAGCGATGACTAAGATTTTAATTAAAGTTAGTTCCGTGTATTTTCGAATTATGAATATGCGGATAAACGGCATTATTGTGAGGGCTCTTAAATCATGGGTTCGTTCACGTTCTTGTTAGTTTTTATATCCCCTGTCGACAAAGACGGCCGATCGATTAAACGTTTGACATCATGACGCAATCAGTTTAAATCGATCGGAGGCAATCCCTGAAGGACAGTGTCAAAAGCGTAGTTATAACATACGTATTTGCTTAAAAGAAAAGTACATTTGTATTTTCATTCCTATAATTTCTCATCAATAATCAATGCCAAGACAATCGTTATGTTATATATACAGTTAAATATAGAAGATAATCCTTTTTTTATATAGTCATTTAGAAAATAATCTTTTCACGATTCGATTCGTAATTCGACGAACGATCGTGGCGATCGTTCAATAACAAATTATGATCGAGAAATCTCCTTTGTCGTTTCACTTGTCTTCCTTTATTTATCGCTTGAGAAAGGATGTCAATGTGAAAATCGGAAGACGTATGTACATCGTTGGTCGTCAAGAAGTTCGAGCTACCGGCGCAATCCATTTTATTTGATCACTTCGGCCCATCGATCGTGGCAGGCCCGAAGACAAGGAACGAATGAAGATCGACGATAAACGATAAATCGTTATAGCCAGGAGTAGAAGAAGCCAAGACAGGCGAGTTATCTTTACTCGAACCTTCCTCGATCGTTTACGGTTTCCTTTTTACGAGAAGTCCCGAGTCATGCTCCTTTCCATCATCGACCACTTGTGTAGCTTATATTGCTGTTTTTCATATATGTATATATACACGTATACGCTATATCTTACTATCTCTTTCTTTCTTTCTTTCTTTCTTTCATTTCATTTCATTTCATTTCATTTCTTCGTTTTTTTCTTCTTCTTTTTCCTTTTTCCTTTTTTTTTGTTTTACAAAGAAAAAAAATTAGAAACCAACGAACTATGCGGTCTTATAAAATTTTCATCAATTTCACTTGGAATCTCTTTCCGCAGAAACATCCGTGATAAATCTTGCAAGCATTGTCACCCTCGAGAGAACTCGTATGTCACATTTCATGAAGTTAAGCAGCCACACGTCGCTTCTCGTAAACGGAAACCGAGAAAGAGGTAGAAAGAGAGGGAAAGATAGATAGATAGATAGATAGAGAGAGAGAGAGAGAGAGAGAAAGAGAGAGAGAGAGAGAGAGAGAGAGAGAGAGAGAGAGAGAGAAGCTAAAAACCGAGCGGTAGAAAGGTTATTCAAGCAGCAAAAGAGAAGTGCTCACCTTGTCGTGACCTATCCTTTGGTAGTAGTACTTGGCGTACTCGTCCAACCACACTTCACTCAACCTTATGCTATTCCTCTTGAGCACGTTCACGCCGCTACGCCACTTGTAAGGGGAACGCTTCCTGAAGATATGACCCACGTGCGAGCACGGCACGATTTCCAGTGTACCTAAAGGACAAGTTAACGCTTTATTTCGTATTAAGCTTTTAAAAACAATTTTCTTTTTGGGGTCGCCGACACTAAAACTCCGACTCGATTTCGTTCTTCGGAGTCTTATCATGTCGATTTACGTCGCTTACATAAGTAATTTCTTTCATTTTATTCTAGCGAATCAATAATCGATCAAAGCGATACGATTTAGATAGATCGTATAAAAAATTCAAAACAATGGTATTACCACCGCACATCCAAGTCTTGAAGGACAGCTCGAGATTCTCACCGCCCCAGATATCGAATCCGCTGTCATATGTACCGAGTTTCTCGAAGAAAGCACGATCTATCGAGAACAAACCACCCGCCATCGTTGGCGACCAAACAGGCTCCGCCGGATTCTTATGCTTTTTCTTCTCCCTTTCGGGTACCGCGTGCCAGTTGAACTGATTAAAAAACAGAAAAGAAGGTCGTAAACTTGACGGACTACTTAGCATAACGACGCTCTCGCGAGAGGAAAAGCAAAAAGGTAGAAAAAAGAAAGGAAGAGAATTTCAAACTACTAACTTTTTACTTGTTTTCTTTTTCTTTCTTTCATTCTTTCTTCCTTTCTTTTCTTCTTCTTTTTTTTTTTTTTTTTTTTTTTTTAATGAAGAACAGATTATATTACTGAATGAAAAAGATGAGGTAATTCACATTATACAGTTCTTAGTCTTAATCGACGTTTTCCAATTAAAATTCCTTTGAACGTCTCTGAAAGGAAAAGGAAACGGAGAATCTCACTTCGCTTACTCAGGTTTCCATCTCCGGATTTATCCGGACAGTTTCCTTCTCGCGCAATCGTTACTTAAATTAAAGTCAAGCCTGGATTGGTTTACCTGAAGATTCCAATCGAACCCACCGACGTTCACACCACCTGAGTCCCTCCAATGGTACTCGAGTGTAGTGTCATCGATAACATCGATCACAGGACAAACTACCGTCGTTGGATCCCGTGCGATTCGATCCAAAAGAGGTTCGAGCCATCCTACGGTACACTCACAGTGACTGTCCAAATAAGTGAGGACCGGTGCCTTGGCAGCGGATGCTCCAAGTAGACGAGCTCTGATCAAACCTTCTCGTTTTTGAGCACGAATGATCTTCACCTTTGGATAGTTCATCATGTAATCTTCCAACTGCCGCTTCAGGTGAGCTGTCGAATGATCGATCGATGATTTCTTTTTTTATTTATTTTCTTTTATTCCTTTCTTCCTTTCGTTTTTTTTTTCTTCTTTTTCTTTTATCAAAAATAAAAAGAAAAAAGGAAAAAAAGAAAGGGAAAAAAGAAGGGAAAAATAAACGCATACAAGTTTCAAAAAGCCAATATTTCTCTATTGTTCGATTTCCTATTTCATTGAATTTAATTAAAGGTACAACGGGAAATGAAATAAAGATTTTTTCTTTTCATTTGGAATTTATTTTAGACACACGCACGCACGCACACGCGCGTCTAGTCGTATATTTTCCAATTTACGATTTAAATTTTGCATTTCGACTGAGTAAATGTAACCGGTTATTTGCACGTTAATAAATTGAAACTACTCAAACAATCAACACCGTTCCAAATATGTATGTACGTGTTTCTCAGCAACTAGTATATGTTCTAAAATATGTAATGGTATGTATTAATGGCGTATATAACAAAGGCGGTATTACTTTGCCGAATTGTCGTCGTTGTAAGACTTAGTAAAAATTGTAATATTCATACGAATTACATTAACTCATAAATCATAAAGAATGTCGTGCAAATGAAAAAAAAAAAAAAAATAATATCTGCGATTTTTCGTTGACATTCGTACAATTAAATTCGTCTAGAAAAGTTCTATCAAATGTAATAATTACAAAACGATATCCTCGTTCGCAAACTTATCTATATGTTACTTATCTTCGTAAGAAAAAATAAAATAACACTTTTACGTTTTCATGAGATATTCGAATTTCGATGGTGTTGAGTGGAAAAAGATCGGTACCACATTATACACGCTATTAATGAACATAATATTTACTTTTCGCGACAAACTTTTTAACTTCATTAAAGTGTATTTGATTTGAACGTTTTTTTTTTTTTTTTTTTATTTAACGGATAGAACTTCATATATTTGAATGAAGTTTCACGAAAAATTTTAATGACTCCCTGTCCTAATATCTAACATAGATTGACCGTACAAAGATACAACGATCGTACACGATATTTAGATTTACGAGGATACAGGTGACCGCAGAAGTGTGCTTCAGAAGGCCGAAGTAATTAGTGGACATCCCTTGATTTATTCTACGTTACAATAGCTTTGCAAGAGAGCCAGGACGGTCGGTGATCCTAAATCTACACGGTCTAAGCTCGCTTGACTATGGATATGGTTTATAAAGGGATTCCGTTCGTGGATCGTTGTGACCCGCGCGTTATCTTCCATTCCTGTTTGCTCTATGGAAATGGCCAAGGAAATCGATAAAATCCTCGGAATGTTCGCGACGCGGTTGAACTTACATCGAGCCCGCATACCATTTGCATTTTTGAGCGAAGAAGAAGAAGACGAAGAAGAAGAAAAGGAAAAGGAAGAGGAAGATAAAGAGAAAGAGGAAGAAAAAGAAACCAAAGAGACATAGATAAGGCTTACAACACCCACTCCCAATTCTTTTCTTTTTTTACTCTCATAACGAGGAAAAATTTGCTCTCCGAGCAACACCATTTCCTATTTTTCTTTTTTTTTTTTTTCTTTCTGTCGTCTGACTCGCCAGAATGATGTAAATGGTGACGCACAAAAACGAGGAAATTTTATTAACACACCTGCGTGGACTGACACAAATTGGATTTTGATGTAAATGTAAAAAGCGTTTTTATGCTATATCTTTTTTATGGCACAATAAAGAAGATTGACTACCTCTAACGTTCCTTTTATTTATTTATTTTTTAATTTTTTTCCCTTTTCCTTAAAATTTTTTCTTTTCCTCTCTCCCTTCTCTCTCTCTCTCTCTCCCTCTCTCTCTCTCTCTCTCTCTCTTTCTCTTTCTCTCTCTTATTTTTTTTTTCTATAAATACATCTAAAAATAATGAAAGTCGATAAGTAAAGAAAAAGTGCTATGGATTGTTTAATGTAAAATATAACAAGTGCGAAGAAACTTCGTTTTTTATTTTTTTTTTTTAATCGACTCGCGTGTTCAAAACGAAGCTGCCGTTTTCGTGACGTGCAATCGGACGACGGGTAGCGTGGAAATCGTAGAAAATAAAGAGAGACGAGAGAGAGAGAGAGAGAGAGAGAGAGAGAGAGAGAGAGAGAGAGAGAGAGAGAAAGATAGATAGATAGATAGATAGATAGAGAGAGAGGGGGGGAGAGAAGGAAACGAAGGAACTTTATTATCTCGTTTCTATGATAAAATTATCAGCTGGTCCCTATCGGTAATCACAGTTACGTAGGTTCGCGTTGGTTCTCCCTATACAAAAGTCCACGCGAGTATGTTTATGAAGCCCACTTCCGGTCACTAAGGTAGCTTATCTCGAGCTTTTAAACTGAACTACTACCACGACCAATCCTTTTCTTCTATTTTCGTACTCGTTTCTCCCTCTCTCTCTCTCTCTCTCTCTCTCTCTCTCTCTCTTTCTCTTCCTTTTTTATCCATAGATATACATAGGACGTACATTTCTAATCTTCAACGATCTCGAAAAACCATCAATGCTGCGGTTTCCCTTTTGCAGTCTTTATTACGCGAAAAAAAAACGACTGAAATGAATGAAGGGGAAAATGTAAAACACAAAAAGAAAAGGAAAGACAAAAAATAAGAAGAAAGAAAAGAAAAGAGAAAGAAAAAAAATAACTTTCTTTCATATCTCACCAAAAGCAGATTGGACACAGAGATCGATCTATCGGTGCGTATTGACATTTTTAAATTTTCTATCGAAATATGATACGGAGATGGATATACAAAGGCAGGAAACGGGAGAAAGAGAGAGAGAGAGAGAGAGAGAGAGAGAGAGAGAGAGAGAGAGATGAAGGGAAATCTGATTCTATTCATATCAAGCGTGGTTACGTTTCGACTGCAGCAAAGAGAGATATATTGCAATTAATCGATCTATTCTGAAACCATACAGTGACGCAAAGTTAACGAACAGTTCGACTGAATAGGAACACGCTAATAACCACGTATTATTATCATCATCATTATTATCATCATTATCATCGTCAGCATCATCATCTCAATGTTAATCTTAATATTATTTGATTTCTAAATATCTACGTATATCGAAATTATCAAGTATATCGTACTAATAAGTATCTTCTTTAATATGAGACGGATTAATTAGGATTTGTCTTTTCATTTTTTTTTTTTTTTTTTTTTTTTATTGATTACTTACGCATATCTGAGAAATCATCGACGAGAATAATCTCTTGTATCAACTCATCCGGTGATCTGTCCAATACCGAATGGACTGTCCTTAACAAAACCGACCATGCTTCGTTGTGAAAGCAAATAATCACTGCGGTAGGTGGGAGATCCTTCAGGTATCTTCCAGGCTCTTTACACCTGTGTAATAAGAAATAAAAAACAACGTTATTAATTCCAACGACGATTCGTCGAAAAATGGCAGAAAATGTGATTAATCTGGTATTCGGACCTTACGTACGATATATCGAAATAATTTCGTTTTTTTCCTATTAAATAAAAATATATTTAAATGATCTTGCGCAATAAATTGCGTGTTAAGTATATAAATAAAAATATATTTAAATGATCTTATGCAATAAATTGCGTATTAAGTATAAATATATATGTATATGTATGATAATATCAAGCGGCGCATTAAAATTTGGATTATCTTCTTTGAATCCTTCCTTCGCTTAGATTCGGATTTTTCTCCTCCCATGGAAATCACCCTAAAACTTACAGAGTTACTTTCCACAGAGTGAAAAAGAAGTTACTGTGCTCAGCGTAGGAGAAAGTCGTCGCGTTTCTCATTCGATATCCGTACTTGATTCTCTCTCTTTTTGTCATTCTCATCCCTCTTTGGCTTCGTCACCGCTAACTTCCTTCAATCCTCCCTCTTTCTCTCTCGACCCTTCTTCCTCCCTTCCCGAAATAGGACTCTTCTTTGTCGTCGAAAAAGAGGATATCGATGTTCAACGTTAAACGGGTAGAAACGATCGAACAGTTTACCGGCTTAAAGCAACTTTCCACTTTATTCATCTGGCCTGATATTTCTCATTCAACATTTATGACATATGCGTATGTATGCGCGTGTACACACACGCGCGCGCGCGCGCGCGTATATATATATATATATCCATATATATATCCATAAATATATCCATATATATATCCATATATATATCCATATATATATCCATATATATATCCATATATATATCCATATACATATATCCATGCGAGCCGATTAACTAAAAATAATTTTCATATCTTCGTCTTAACGAAATTTGGTAATGTATTTCATTCGATTTACAACGACATATAATTTCATATTAATTCCATGGAATAAAATCATGATAAATAAGTTCGATGAATGCCCTCTTTATTTTGATTCCGATCAATAAATGTTTTTCAAATCACGAGAAATTTAACTACGTTCTTCTTTGTCTTCATTTAATATCCATTTTGTAATTACAAACATTGAAAATTTGATAATCCGTGAACTCGAGAGAGAGAGAGAGAGAGAGAGAGAGAGAAGGCAGTCTGCTTATTTTTCGTAATATATTCCAACTTGAAAGATCGGTGATGGTTGATAAGACTATCGATCTGAATCCACGCTACATTTGACATTTATCGGAAATGGAAGGTTCGAATAGAACGGCGAAGGGTCGGTCTTCTCCTCGTTTATTTCAAATTCAAGTCATAACGCTTACATCTAAAATGTTTTGCTTGATCAGCGAAGAAAATAGTTTCTCACTTTTGCAGAAAGCTGATTTTTGATCCTTATCTATGAATTTATGCGAATCATGCTTCTCCTGCTAAAATAATACTTTCCCTGCACGAAATAAAGGATGTACACTTTCAATCTCGTTGTGCAAAGTTTGCGCTTTTGGGAGATAAGCCTCGATCGGCTATTCGACTATTCTTTCCCATCGATTATGTTTCACTGTGGCATTATTCGATATACATTTTTCCCCTCTTTTCTTTCTTTTTAAAAGACATCGTCTCATTCTTTTTCGAGCCTTTTCATAATTGAATTATCGAAAATCAAGGAGATATGGATCTCAAGATTCATCTTTTCTTTTTTCCTCCAATTTTGCTATCTCTTAAAAGCGTGATAAGAGATTCGTAAAAAATTAATATTCATGCAAAATCGAAAATCATTCATTGTACTTGACCCTTTCTTTTCTTCTCTTTTTTTACGTTAAATAAAGTTTAAGATATGTACAACTCTGTTCTTTTTGTTCACACCGAAACTTCCGTTGACTTTTCAAAATAACTCAAAGGATTAATGGATTGACATTATTTAATACTCTTTTAATAAATACGATCGGAAAAAGAAAATGGAAGGTAAGCAGCAAAACAAAGTTTATTGGGTATCGTATCCGTGTATACTTCGGTGAAGAAGAAAGAAAAGACAAAAGGAAAGGAAGATTAATGTTTCAATTAAAAGAGGGCAAAAATACAATACTCGTGAGTGCAAGGTTCTACGAAGCGTCGTAAAGATTCGGTAATGGGCCGAGGCTCTGCAGACTTTCGGATATATGTATAGTGTTCTACTAACGGGGAGGATGTCCATGATAAAGTGTTTCTCACCTCGCACGGAAAGTTCCACTAACGTGGTAACCTTTTGTACATGTACATGCACTATTACACATTTATTACACACACGCGCGCGCGCTCGCACACAGACACAGACACACGCCCACCCTCCTCCATCTGTGTAAACAAAACTAGAACATATAACTTTTGTGATTTTCCACACGCGAGCGCGTGAACAGAATAAGCATTGTTTCTGTGATAGTTATCGAACGGTTTTCGAATTATTATTCGAATATCTAACAACGACACCGAAGTGATAAGAAAAGTGTTTAATATGCGTTCTGTACGGAAACATCCTAAAAACTAAAATCTTTCATAGAACAAATCTATAAAAATCTCTGCAGAACATTTAAAATTATGGGACACGTTTTATTTTTTTTTTTTTACTTACAAACAATTTACTCTAAATGTTTAATACTCCAGTGATTTTGCAACGATTGGGATGAAAGACAAATTTTCGTTCTAAGGATATCATCTTGTAAGGCATACTTTTTATAAAAAAAAAGTTTATAAAAATAATATTAATCCAAGAAAATAATTGATCATGGTATTGATAGTATTGGTCAATATTTTAATGACGTTATAAATAGAACAAATAAAAAATAAAAAAAAGCCAAGAATAACTCGGAACATAATTCCATAATATTCCGTCATCGTTCCTCGCGATATTCACAAAACGATTTAATGTGATTTCAGTGATGTCACTGAACTATGAGAAGCATTGATAATCGTTTAACTGCAATTCGGAGCAACAAAAGAAAATGTATTCCATTAATCGTATCTCCTCGTTGCTTTCAATCATTGTGGCTGTTATGATTCTAGAATCGAATTATCGATGATAACAAAACTCAACTTTCTGAATCAAAAGAAATATAATTATTTTGTTTCAATACTCTCGTCCCATGATAATTTACTGTCTCCATCGTATATAATCGAGTACTTTGAGAGGCAATCCTTCAGTTATTCGCAAAATTTAAACTGATCTATTATTTCTATGAAATATATCATATTCTAAAGTGATATCAATATTATATAAAAAAAAAATGTTAATGCTCTCTATACTTTGTAAAATATGATTTTCGAGTAAACGTATTAAAACATTCAAATCGAACATATTATTCTTCTTAAAGAAGATTCTTTTCTTTTTTTTTTTTCTTTCATCATCAACGAAGATATTCCAGCGTCCAATATTAGCTTATTCATCGAATATATTCAGTCGTTCTTAAATATAAAAAAAATAAATCAGATAATGCGATTACTATAAATTTCAATCTAATATTCACTTGTACAAGCTGTATGTAACCAATATACAAGGTTATATTGAAATTAAATGACGGATACGAGGATAAAAATAATATAGAGATGGAAGTAGAAACGGAGGATAAAAAAGAGACTATTATTACGAAGTAAAAAGATATTAATTTGACATACACTGCCGTACGAAAGTATGTGGAACAACACTCTACTAATTTTAGGAAATTCGTTAAATATAATGCATATTATTATTGTTTATCGATATTTTTCGATGAACTCCATTATAAACACACACACACACACACACACACACACACACACACACAATAAGTTATAATAGTATTAAATTGCAAAATTTAATCATTCCTTTGATGTAAATAAATAAAAGTTTTTCCAGTAGTTTAATGCTGCCATTATATTCTGTTGCTCGCGGACAGTTTACATGGCTTTGTTATTCCATTTTTTTTCGATATTTGTGTCCATTTTCCTCGAACTGTGTTTCGTGATATGATCTGCTATCATTTTAAAACATAATCACAATAATCCAACGTGCAGGAACATTAGATAAAATCGTAGCGTCCGCTTTGTATTTATATCGATTTTAGTTCGATTTGAATACTTGGAAAAGCACGATGAGTACGAAAATAAGTGAACTAAGTATAGTAATGTGATAACAAATCATAGTATTATCCAAAGAAGGATATTCCATAAGACAAATTGCGGAAAAATTAGAAGTTTCAAAGTCTTTCGTAAACTATAGTATTCAAAAGTACATACAGTGCTACAGGAGTTTGTTCACTCAAAAAAAAAAATCTAGAAAATCCAGAAAAATAACTCAGGCAGAAGATCGACACATTGTAACTATCAGTAAGAGAAATCGAAGAAGTCCAGTTCCTGAGATAATTGCGGAAGTTAATATATCGAAAGATACGACGATTTCAGTATCGACGGTAAAAAGGCGTTTTAAGAAGGCAGTCTTCGTGGTCGTGTTACTGTAAAGAAACCATTGTTGAGGAAACAAAATAAAATGGAAAGACATAAGTGTGGGCCATGTGCCATAAAAATTGAACATTGGAAGAGTGGCAAAAGGTATTGTGGACTGATGAATCTAAGTTTGAAGTGTTTGTGTCCAAGCAGCGTATTTTAGTTCGTCGGCAAATTAATAAAAAATGAAATCATGATTGTGTGGTACCCACTATTAAACGAGGGTTCGTTCCGATATTGGAACGGTGATGTTTTGGCAATAATATGTCGAGTGATTTAATCAAAATCAACGGTATTTTAAAGAAAGAAGTTTATTTTAAAATTTCAATACAACGGGCAATTCCATCTGGACAACGCCTAATGGGCAATAATTTTACATATATGCAGGACAACAACATGAATCATAAAGCTGCAATATGTACGAACTATTTAAAACAATCAGAAAAAGATTCGAATTTAAAAATAATGAAAGGGTCGCCCCAAACTTCCGATTTGAACGCTATTGAAAAACTGTGGGATCACTTGGATGTACAGGTTAGAAAACGATGTCCAACATCCGAGAAACATCTTTGGGAAAATTTTGCAAGCAGAATGGATCAATAATGAAAGTGAGATATTAGAAAATTTCATAGCCAGAATGCCACGACTTGTAAAAGCGAGCATAAGAGCATACGATGGATACATAGACGAAAAAAATATTATTATTTGTTATTAATATTCGTGAGATATTTACTGAATTATTAGTAAAATATGTTTCCGAACATTGTAAAAAATAATATATACAAAAATGAATCAAATTTACCAAAGATTTCATAACTTTGTTCAGGCGGTTATATAATAAGAATACGGAAAGTGTTCACATACTTTTTATACGACAGCGTATATCAGAACGAATTGTTAAGAGCATAGTCGATATGGATCTTCGCAATACGAAGGATACTTTTCAACGACGCTGAGAGAGAGAGAGAATTGGTAAAAGGGAATGATGAATTGTGTTTACTCGTAATAAGTAAACATTCTCCATGCTACCCATCGATCTCGTCTCTCTCTCTCTCTCTCTCTCTCTCTCTCTCTCTCTCTCTTTCTCTTTCTCTCACCCAATGAAAGAGAACGAGAAAGAGATAGAGAACAACCACGAGAACGATTCGTATGAGAGTAGTCTCACTAACAAGCATTCTCGTTTGCATCCTATTTCTATGAGCCCACATAAAATCTGAGTACACATCCCTTCCGTCCCTATTCCTACTCTCAGTTAATATGTATGTACATATGGATGTATGTGAAAGTGCACGAAAGCATCGCATACTTGCGTTCTATACATACGAAAACTATATGCGAGTCTATATTTCGAAGTCGGTGAGATCTAAGTGATGTTAGTCTAATGGCAATAGAAAGGACGAGTTTCACGAACAGATTCACTAATAAACGACCGTTGTTTTCATCTCTCAACTCGTGCGTGTAAAAGTTATATCACTTTCTCTGTCTCTTTCTCTCTTTCTCTCCCCCCTCACTTCCCCGCCCATCTCTCTAGATTTATACTTTCCTTTCTTTGAGAATTTTATATAATGATAATCATATAAATCATTGCTTGGACTTCACATGGAATACGATCAAGCGAGAAAATTATGATATAATGTTTATAATTTATTATGAAGAAATCTCGTTTACGTTATCTCTTGCTCTCTCTCTCTCTCTCTCTCTCTCTCTCTCTCTCTCTCTCTCTTTCTCTCTCTCTCTTTCTTTATCTCGCTAAAAGCTTGTTATAAATAAACCAACTTTGAGTTCGACGTTCGCTCGAGTAAAGTTTTTGGGTGAACGACGAACGAAAGGGAGGAAGGTACAAGAAGAATACGAAGGATAAGGCTCGTTATCCTCGCGTCTGGATAAACTGTCATGATAGAGAGAGAGAGAGAAAGAGAGAGAGAGAGAGAGAGAGAGAGAGAAGACGTAGATAAGGAGAGAAAATGGGGAAGAAAGATGGAGATAGGCGGAGAAGGAACTAACGTAATTATCAGCATCCCCAAACAATCGCCCTCGTTAGCCATCGTCCAAACTATTACTTCGGACGAGTCCATCCCGGTGTAGCTTGTGAAGCAAAGACGCGCACCGGTAGCGAGTAAAACGAGCGAGAGAGCCGAACGAAGAGTAAGCGAGAGCGAACTCTGCAACTTTTAGAAAAGCCGGTATTACTTCCTGTCTGGAAGTGAGCCAAGTTTCTAGCTGCTTATTGGTCGACTATCTCTCTCTCTCCCCTCTCTCTCTATCTCTCTCTCTACTACCTTTCTCTTCGTCTTTCTATCTTCTTCCCTTCTCTTCTTAACGCGTATATCTCCCAGCCATCCTACTCACCCATCTCCTCCCCCCTTCTTTCCTGACCGACGTTTTGCCCTTTGGACATAGAAGTCCCATCCAGTCCGGATGCTTTCTACGAACCGCAGCAGATTTCCAACTAATGGAGCCTGAAGAAGAGACACGTATCCCTTTTCCAACTCCCTTTAACCGCTCGCTCTCGCCCTTCTCTCTTTCCCTCGACTTTCAAGATCTCTGTCTCCCGGTTCCACTTTCGAAATCGATGACACTCGGCCGAGAGTGTCCTTCCATTCAACGCTTCTGGAATTCTATTCCCGAAGAGACGTTCATAGCTGGAAGGCCCCATTGTACGCGGTAGGACGCGAGGACCTTACTAATTTCTTCGTTGTATTCGATTCCTCAACTGTGTTCGACAATCCAAAGATATCACGTAAAATCGATGCTTCCACCGTTTCCCTATTCCATCCTCCTAACTTTATCGTCATTCATTCTACTTACTTACTTACTTTCTCGAATTATTCTATATCATTGGTGTTACACGTTCATGAAACGTTCGAGAAACATGTAATATGAAATTTTTACGTCTAGAAAAAAGAGAAAAGGGAAATGAGAAAAAAAAAGAATAAAAAACAAAGAAGAGAGAAGAGGTACGTGGTTAGTCGCATCGATCGTTGCTTTCCCTATACAATTCCACTTTCTCTCTCTCTCTCTCTCTCTCTCTCTCTCTCTCTCTCTCTCTTTCGTATGGACACGTAACCGCTCTATAACGCCACGAATTAATTGGTCTTGCCCCGTGATTAGTAGGTCCCACGGAATTACCGCGATGCCCGGTCATGATTAATATCCAGGCGTTGCCAACTTTCGCACGGAAGATTAATAACGGGTGGTAGGCGGTCGAAAGTAGGGAGAGAGAGAGAAAGAGAGAGAAGGGTTGGAGAAGAGGGTGGAAACGAGTCGAAGTTTTAATGCAGCAACGACGGTTTGTCTTCGTGGAGATTGCGACCGGCCAAATTCCCCTATTTCTGTGCTTCGCGTTCAAAGTCAGCTCTTGGCTGTCATCCACAGCGGTTGATTCCCATTTTCTCATCTTCTCTCTCTCTCTCTCTCTCTCTCTCTCTCTCTCTCTCTCTCTCTCTCTCTCTCTCTCTTCGTGCATTCGTTCGATTATTGTTAATAACTGAAGGCCGAGTTTGATAAATTAGTATGTATTGGGAAAGA
This sequence comes from Dolichovespula sylvestris, assembly GCA_918808275.2. Classification (NCBI taxonomy): domain Eukaryota; kingdom Metazoa; phylum Arthropoda; class Insecta; order Hymenoptera; family Vespidae; genus Dolichovespula; species Dolichovespula sylvestris. The sequence goes on from OU964969.1 coordinate 3,386,514, forward strand.
AAAAACGGCTCGTTTCAATATCGATGCTACTACTCGAAAATGGCTCTTTGTAAAATTATAACGCTGCTATTTATTGGGTCAGTATATAAAAAAAAAAAAAAAAAAAAAAAACATTTGGACAATATTTTAAACAAATGTTCAATATTTATAATAAAATATCAGTACTATGATATAAGTGACATACAATCTTAATATTCAATTATTTATATTAACAAAAATAATGTTCATATATATACTGATCATTTGTTTTACAAAATAATCGTCATTTATTGATAAAAGTATTGATTAAATAAATAGATGTGAAATTACGAAAGGATCTTGAAATATTCGGATTGAATATATAAAGAAGTTGAAAGTTTCGAGAATTTCGAAGACTTTTAAAGATGGTTCACCTTAAGTGATCGTAAAGTGTCTGGAACGGTGAAGTTACGTTTCTACTCGTTCGTTATCTACGCTCGCTTTCTTTCGATTCGAATAATAGATTTCACGAATCGACATTTTCCATATCGAAACTCTATCGATAGAAAACGTAGGAGGATTTTACATTTTCAGATGCAAGAAAATGATAATAATATAAACAAATTTCGCAATAAGAAATACATTTTTCCTCTTGGAAATATCGATCCTAAGAATGAGATATATCGGAAAAATCTCGCACGGACATTTTTCCCTTTGTATGTTTTCGATTTACGTCTTGTCACTCTTGTCGATCGAACGATTTATATATACATATACATATACATATATACACACACACACTCATTTGCGCACCTTTGCTTGAAAATATGAAAACATACCGATAAATTTAAAAATCGTATGTCCTACACATCGTAAAATACGAATTACTAACTGTATGTGTCCGTGAACGTAATTTGTCCTTGCGTATTACGACGATATACTCGTTTATAATTAATATCAAGCTTTTCCACGTTTCATAGATATACTTACGTTCTATATATCTATGTAATGTATAGTATTCATGTTTCATATTCGCATGTCGTTCTGTTCCAACGACGTTTATACAGCATATGTTAATTAAACGCCTCTATCACGAGGAAGCTGTGACACTATTACCACTGCCAACGGTATTAATTTAGCAGCTAGATGGCGTCGGTATCCGACAAAGCCACGTTAACAGCGTGAAATAGTTTGCGCGTTTCTAAATAACTTCCTCTATTCCTCTTTGAATCTGCCCACCGTTTGATAACATCGGAGAACTTGATTACTTCGATGTGTGCAAATTCATTTAAAAATAATATTCTTTAACTCGCTTAGAATGCAATTCAAAGAACGGATACAGGTGTTTTCGATGTAATCTAATCAAACGATCGAGTTCTTCAAGGGATCTAAACGTTTCTAATTATTTGTTGGATCAGTTTGTTGAGTACAGTTTAATGTTTCTTGATAAATCGTATCGACTTGCTTTTATATCTTTAGGTAACGCAATTGGTACAAATTACACGTTGTTCTTAAGATACGCTCAACGTACCCTTGACTTTGAATTAATCGAACGAGGCCTTTTTTTCATGTATAAAAAATGTGACGTTAACCGATCGAATAATTGTGATAAGCGAAATGTAATATAAAATATATTTTCAATGTACGTACATATGTAAATCTGATAATACACTTGTTAGTCACATTAAGTTTTATGTTAGAATTCGCAGTGAATTTATTGTCTCTTGTGTTTATTGTCTCTTATGTTTAAATGTCAGCTTTAGAAAACTAAGAACTTAACTGAAAATACACGAACTAAAGAACAATGATGTTCGTTATCCTTGCGTATATTTTTAATGAGCGTTCAACGAATTCTCAAGGGCAAATATTCTTTATAACAGATCACCAAGGTTGCGTACGTGCGTATCGTCGTATTGTATTATTATATCTGCGTCTATATTCGTTCTCCCCCCTCCCCTCTCTCTCACTCTTTCTCTCTCCCTCTCCCTCTCTCTCTCTCCCTCTCTCTTTCTCGTTAGGATTTCTAAGAATTATTATAAAATCGTTTTCGCTATTTTATCTTCTTTTTTTGAAAACGAGATTGTCGGTATAGAATTTATGAATAAACGAAAATGGACGATAAGGGAGGCAAGCAATATACAAATAATCGCGATATTTCAGGTAATCGTAACCATGTTTATTTATAACAAATTTCACGATTTCTCCGCGAGGGAAGAAAATTAAACCGGCGAACGCGTTTTAATAAGGAATAAATTACAAGATCGTTGTCTCTTTCTTTGTTTTTTTCTTTAAAAATAACGAGACATGGCAAGAATGGAGGAAAGAAGAAAAAAAAAAAGAGAACAAAAAGAAAATCGATTTTAAATATAACGATTATCTGACGCAATCCAAAAAGATGCGACTCTTTTTACGTCGTTTCTCGACGAGAATTCAATAGTATCTACGAGTCGAGTCGAGCCGTCGGAAAAAAAAATTAGTTTCCCATTGGTAGGAATATCGGGAGACTACCTTTATTACGCGTCTAAAGGTTTCTCTTCCTTTGAAGAGCTCGAGCTTGCCCTTACCATCCTCCTTCGAACACCCTCTCCCTCCAATCACCGTTTACTTCACTCTCACACTCTTCTTCTTTCACGATGATATCGGTATATTGTAATCTTTTGATCTTCGGCACGGCCCGTGGGGTTTACCAAGGAGAGATGCCTAACTTTTGAACTAATACCACTATCCTTGGCCCACACACATATATATACACACACACACAGAGGTATACAAACATACACACATGCATCATCCTCTCCCTTCTACTTCTCACTACTACCTTTTCCTTTATCTATTCACAACGAAGCTTTGCCATCGTCTATGTAATTCTGTACGCAGTATCTCCTTTGCGGACGAACTCAAGCACAAGAAGGCGTTGTTCTATGATCCAACTTGAAGAGTCGGTGAATGAGTTAGTGAGTGAGTGAGTGAATAAGTGAGAGAGAGAGAGAGAGAGAGAGAGAGAGAGAGAGAGAGAGACAAACAGATGAAGACATAAGAGAGAGAGAGAGAGAGAGAGACAAACAGATGAAGACATAAGAGAGAGAGAGAGAGAGAGAGAGAGAGAGAGAGAGAGAGAGAGAGAGACAAACAGATGAAAACATAAAAGAGAGAGAGCAAGAGAGCAAGAGAGAAAAAGATGATGAATATATATATGCATATATATTTAGGGAAAGTGTACTCTCCAGTTAATAACATTTTATGCCTAGAATATATCTTCCCTCAACTTTTGTTGGATCCATATACGCGAGTATTTTTTCCGCAAAGTTCATTAAAGACCACACTCCTGTGTATTTTAGAACATGATGTGTAGGCACACACACGGCTATTTAGATGAAACTCTCGAGTAATCTAGCGAATGGGAATACCTAAGAAATGAGTGTAAAGCTGAATTCAAATAGTTGATTGAAATTGCAACGTATCGAGATAGATTACGAGTCGTTTATTTGCAGTACATTGCAAGTGTACGAACTATCTTTGATAATCTTGTGGCACCATTTATCTTCGAAAAATTTATCGAATATTCCGTGAAAAGCTTCCTCGAGGGAAATATTTAAAAGGATGGATGTTTTACACATACACACACGCGCACGTATATATGTATACGTATATATGAAAATCAGAATTGTGATAAATTAACTAAACTATCGCATTGTTGCATGATATCGTTACATAAAAGAAGTACGAATTTTAAAAACGATTAAATATCTTTATCTTCGACAGCTGTTCGGCGAAACTGTTCAATCATAAATAAAAATTGTAGATCCGCGTCGGCCGTTTTGAATACATTTCAAAAATAAAATTAACGATCGACAAAAGCATATGCCTTATTTGGCAATCAATATTTATAACGTTTGTAAAGATTAAATTGTATAAGTAATAAGAAATCGTGTACATGTAAAAAAAACGAACTAGTTTGCAAGCATCAAAAAATAATTAGGTAATATATTCATCATGCTTTTTTTAACAAATAAGTATGGAATAACAAAATATTAAATATTTGCGATTATAAAAATTGAAATGGACGAATAGAAAAAAAAATATCTTAACTTTTATTGATCATTTCGATAATGTATGTCGCCTTTTTATGTGCCCGATAAAAATGATTCCAAATCTAAAATTACGTTGGAGCAACGAACCAGAGATAATTACTAGACACTCGTGCGTCGAATTATAAAAAGAAATGGCACAAAAGACATATATCGCAATATATAATGAAAATACAGTGTACAACGGATTTTTTTAAAATTCATTAAAATATGCGCACGGTGCAGAATATACGAGAGCATCGTTCTTCGAAGATTTAATACGTTCGATTAAACGAAAATACTTCTTGTGCGATCGCGCGAATGCAAATTCTCTCGGTACGCGACTGATTCGAATAACGACCGTTCTACTTTCCTTTCGCATCGTCAAGCATTCATAATTAAATGTACCAGATAAACGAATATTCTCTATAACGAAAGTAAAAAGAAAAAGAACGTAAACGATCTATTAGGTTGCCAAGAATCGGATTTAATATATTATGTTTAACGTTAAAAATTATAATTGAATATCTTTAATAAACGTATTGCTTGATAATTGATCTTTTTCCAAAAACGTATTAATTCCTTATTACATATTCTCTTTATATAAGCATATAAAACATTCCAATGATTTTTTTTTTCAATCATAACTCCGTAAAAAGTAATAAATTTATCCATGGAAAAATAATAAATGGTAAGATAAATTATTCAAAAATTTACGTTAATCGTGGATAAATTTTTCTTTTAATTTTTGTAACACACGGATATCAATTCTACATTATTCTTCAATAAGTGTTCTTCTATTAGATGATGTACACACACACACACACACACACATTTGCCAAATATACCGATATTTACCGAATGTCATTTGCCAACGTTAAACGTCATTTACAATTTATGATAAGATTTAGAAGACATATACGCATTAGGAAAGTCTTCCCTATTCATTGTAACGTCTTCTCTATTATTCGACTCCTCGTTTTAAGGTAACATTTTACTTAAAGCGAGAGAAGAAAGATCATATTCAAAGTAAACGTTTGAAGTTAGGAGACTCCGTTCTTTGACGGGAAACCAATTCGAGCGTCTACGTTGACACGGTGTAATAGTAATCGCGCGACTTCGCAGTTTCTGTGCTGTGACAAGCATGCTCTGTACTCAAGATCGCTACATAGAGTGCTTCGAGAATTGCAGGCTTTCTCGATACAAATGTCACGCAAAGAAGCAAAGAGTAAGAGAGAGCCCGAGAGAGAGAGAGAGAGAGAGAGAGAGAGAGAGAGAGAGAGAGAGAGAGAGAAACGAAGTGGCCTTGCAAAGAGTGTTTTAGACAGAGACGAACGATCGTACCTTCCGCAATTTCTCTTTGAAAATCAAGAATTCCAGTGTCGTCTACGTATATATATATATATATATATATATATATATATATATATATGTATGTATGTATATATATATATATGTGTGTATATGTATGTATGTATGTATGTATGTATGTATGTATGTATGTATGTATGTATGTATGTATGTATAACACATTAGAATATGTACATGGATGGATGCATTTTTGTGCATGTTTCTCTCAGCCCTCATATAACACGAACGATCGAAGGAATTTCAAAGAGGAAGAGAGAGAGAGAGAGAGAGAGAGAGAGAGAGAGAGAGAGAGAGAGAGATTCAAGAAAGAGAAGGCCTATTCTCATACTATTTCTTTATCTTCAACTTTGAACCGTATTTCGAAGTTACTTTGGCAAGGAAGAACCACTACCCCCCCTCCCCCCAATAGCACCACCATCACCAGTACAACTAGCAACCGCACCCTCTTCAACGGTAACCCCTTTCTAGCGATCTTCTACTGGCAAAAGAGCATCTCGGGGTGTTGGTTACGTTCTTGAACTTTACTACTCGAGGTTAGCTTAAGCCTCGAAATGGAACAGAGCGAGCCTCAAGGGCTTCGACTCGGACTCGATGCGATTACTACCTACAAAAGACAAAGCTTTCTTTATACGAACAACCAAGAATCTTAAAGGTAAACGGAATATATATATATATATATATATATATATATATATATATATATATATTTGCACACATAATATATAAATGTATATACATAATCGTACAATGTCGATTCTTTGTATTCTTTATTGTTCTAAATTTTGTTCCTTCCGTTATCAATGATATCTTCAAATCGACGAAAATTTTATCATATATAATTAATACATGATTATTTTGACGAAGGAACAAACGAAGAAATATAAAACTTACCTTCTATACACAATTAATTTTAACAAAAATATAAAATAAACAATGTAAAAGAAAGACCTATATCTAGTAAATGCTTATGATTTCGTTACATCTCAGTTATGATCCAAATATTTCAAATGTAACCGTCACGATACGAATATATGCCACCTTGTCTTTGTGCAACAACCATTAACGATAACGCCAACTTCAAAGTAATTCCTTTCAATAATCTTTCGTTTAATATATTACGACTTTTCCTTTTTTTTTCTTTTAAGATCCTAACGTTCATCCACTCGTTACGATTTTCTTTATTATTAATGTTTGATAAAGCTTAATCTTCTTCTTCTTCTTCTGCTCGAGTTGCAATAGCCAAAAACGAAAAAGAAACGAACGAGGCAAAATGTCGAAACGAAATGATTCTTTTCTTCACCGAGAACATACCTGGAGCACGTTCTACATTTTTCTTCTTTTTATATATATATATATTTTTTTTTTTTTTTATTTTAATCCAAAAAAATATTCGCGAACGTTTCGTAACGTTCGAAATCGATAAAAGTGGTACGAAAACGAGAAAGAGGAAGGTCGGGATCGGTGCTCGCAATTATGAGCCTACCGAATAAAAAAGCGAAGGGAGAGGGTAGGAAGTAGGAGGAGATAGGAGGAAGATCGGGATAGGGGAGAGGGAGAGGGAGAGATAGAGGTAGAGGTAGAAGAGAAAAAAAGTTAATACAAAGGGTCTTTTTCATTGGAATCAGCCGTGCATGATCACAACGGAGAGCGCAGTACCAACGTGGTACTCGTTATCGGTTAGACCGATCACTTTTATCATCTCTTTCTATCCCTTACTTTTTTCCATCTCTCCCCTCCCCAATCCGCTTACTGTCTTTCTCATCGATCTACACCACAACGGGAGCCGATGAAATCTCGATTTGACGTCGATGGCGAAATGTCTTTTCCATGTATTATTTTCTTCTTTCCTCCACTACGTCCCATAGCGAGGCGTCGCAACTTTTGCAATTTGCAAATTGGATTCAATCGACGTCATACCACGAGAGAAGTTTGATTTTCAGTACCACAGACGGGATAATAAAAACGTAAAACACGTAGAAGGACGTTCTATCATCTTTCTGTCTCTCTGTCTCTGTCTGTCTGTTTCTCTCTCTCTCTCTCTCTCCCTCTCTCTCTCACTCATTCACTCACTGTCACTCTTTTTCTTTATTTCTTTCTTTCTTTCTTTTCTGCTGGAAAGATTATTGATCTTCGGAAAAAAAAACACAGGCTATCGATGTGGTAAAGCTCTGGTATTTTCGTAAAAAATAATATTTCTATTCGAATATGAATACCTTGGCAAGAAGATCCATTCTTACTTTGTTCTTCCTTGAAAATTGTATCACGGCATTGAATGTTCGTGATGACCACTCACACCGATGATTGACGCTGAATTTTGTAGAGTTTTTATCCGAATACGTTTCTACATAAGACTTCTTTTTATAAATATTAAAAAAAAAAAAAAAAAAATTAAAACTTTACCAATCGTGTAATTCCCAATTATATTTTGTTTGTAAAAATTTATGAACGATGTCGGATAAACATATCGATTTATTGCTTCAACAGTCAAAGTTTTAATTTACTCGTCCTCGAACGCCCAACGAGATATCATGTTCGTTGATGACGTTTCATTAAATCGATAAAAAAAAAATAACGAATGTAAAGAGAAATAAAAAAAAAAAAATAGACCGCAAGTAAACACATCTCATTCATGTTACATACAGATCAGAAATCTTTCCGTTCGACGACGATGAATGGAAATTAAAAAAAAAAAAAAGAGAACATAAAAAAGAAAAAGATGTCGAAGGCGAATTTTCACTTCACGAACGTTCCTTCCCTTAGGACTCTTTCGAGCGAGAAAGCAACGGAGGGCGCAGAGATCGGTCGCCTCATTGACCCCGGCGTCTAATGAGCGCACACCTGAGTGCTTCCAGACAAGTGGATGCGCACTTACATCCGCGTCGCTGCCATGAGTGCCGATGGCCTGGCAACTACAATGTCTCTCGTTGATCTTTGAGAGTAAAGGAGAAAGAAAGAGAGAGAGAGAGAGAGAGAGAGAGAGAGAGAGAGAGAGAGAGAGAGAGAGAGAGAGAAATAGAAGTAGAAGAAAGGAAATGAAAGAAGGAATGAATGAACGAAAGGGAGAGAAGGGGAAGTAGGGGAAGAGTAAAATGGAAAAGGACATACACGCTCACCAATATATGTACGTCAACCAATTTTCACGGATGAAATTAGTAGAAAAATCAAAATACAAATCAACGGCAATTTTCGACTATCTTCTAGTATCTTCGATCATTCGTCTATCTTTGTTTATCTTTGATGACCTTTGAATATTTTCGGCTATTTCTCTCGTTATTATTTTTTTCATTTGCTATAATTTCCTTTCTCCTTCTTCTTTCCCTCTCATTCCTCCCTCTCACCAAAAAAAAAAAATATCCACCGAGATATTTACCCGTAAACTACATCATTCTCGTTTTCAAAGAGATTTCAAATGTTACTTCACAAAGAAACAGTGAATTTTAATTACGATAGAATGTTACCCCATCGATTAAAAGCAAAACGATGTATTTCGCTTTAAACGGGCGTAGAACAAGATAACACCAGCGGAATTTTACTGGGAGTTGTATACCAAATAACGTTTTAAATGAGTAACCGTGTAATTAACGTTAGGTGGTAATTAAAAATTGTCGCATCGAGATCGAAATCTCGGTCGATCGTTATCATTCGTCTCGTGGAAAATTATTTAGTTTAGGTTTATTTGCCGTTAATTAACGATCAATCGTTTGCCATGTGAAATAAAGTTGTGTAAATTATATGGTTGATATAAACTTCTGGAAGCGATTGTACTCACCCAGAGAAATTTCTTGCTTCTCTTCGACTCGTACTACCATTCTCCACATATACTACAGGAAAGGTGTATGGATGAATACATGTATAGTAGAATAAAAGAGAATGAAGAGAGAGAGAGAGAGAGAGAGAGAGAGAGAGAGAGAGAGAGAGAAAGTCGCTTCCCTCGTCTATACCGCGAAGATGCAACGCCGCGAACAACCACCCCCATCTTCTAACCCCATCCAACCCTTTTGGGGCTCTTGCGAAGCTCATTCTCTTTCACGCCTACGCGTTTTCACGTGTAACACACGAATACATACATACAAATATATATACATATATTGACACGCACATGTGAACGCACGCAAGCGAGCGCACACACACAAAAAGCCATGTCTCGGTATCGCGTAATTAGAGCGAGACGTGCTTAAAGACTTCCCAGACTCCTTCTTCGTTTGCCATAAAATCCGCTACGTCGTATCTTTCTCTGTTTGACTATGTAAAAATGAAAGGAGAACGTAGAGGTGCTCACAAAATTACGCCGGGACGAATTCAATATTTCTTTTTTCAACAAAGACAGAAAGAGAGAGAGAGAGAGAGAGTCCCTTTTCTTTCTCAAAGGTACACGATATTTGACTTCATATTTTTAACTACGAATGAATAATTCTCAATATAATAATTCTCACTGTAATTGGAAGGAATAAAGAAAAGAGAAAAAAAGGAACAAAAAAAAAATACATCAATTTTTATATGAACGTCGTGCTAACTTACAAATTATTTTTTAATTATAAGTAATGATAGTAATTGTAAATTTGTTTTGACTTTTTTGAGGGACACGCATACACAAGCTACGATGAGCATTTTTCATTCCATGAATGAACGAAGATGAATTTATTGGCCGATGCAGCATTTGCTGAAACGTTTGCTCGCTTAAATTCCTTTTTCCCGTCTAGTTTAACGTATGGAGTTCATTCCGCGGATAACCCCGAAACTCGATATTTCATGAAAGGTTTTATGTCGGTGAGTGGTCTGCTAGGCTTTCAACGGGAACTTTGAAGGTAACGCGTATATTCTTGTACGATGAATGGCAAATAACTTAAACGTGACCGAAATGAATAAACATCATTCGATCGATGAGCTGTAGATTCATGAAACTTTTATTGTATTTTTCTTTTTCTATTTCTTTTTCTTTTTCTTTTTCTTTCTTTTTTTCTCTTTCTTTTTAACCGTTCTTAACGCATGATCAATAAATAAGATGTGTCTAAAAAAAAATGCAAAAAAAAAAAATAAAAAATTTCGCTGAAAATTCTGCTACAAATGATTTCCTACGGCCAATGACGTTTAACGTTAGGTATACGCTTCTGCTTTCTTTTATGCATTCGAATTTTATGTTTCGATCGCGCTCGTATAAATTTCTACGCACGTAAACGTCCTATAATTCCATGGAAATGTTCGACCAACGTAGAAGTAAACTTGGATAGTGTGTACATACACACGCGCGCGCGCATATACCCCCTTCTCCACCCACCCACACACATATACATACATACATACATACATACATACATACATACATACATACATACATACATACATACATACAACATACATATATATATATATATATCGGAACAACGTTGACCCGTTTATCTGTAACCGGGATATGCGGATGACAGACGTTTAGTCTTGTAACTTCTAACACGGAACGCGTCGTGTTCCGTAACAGGTGCCGGATGACGGGAAACTGGACACTGTCGACGTGATCTAGATTCTTTATCGTTTCAATTTTCTTGCGTGCGTATTTTTCTCTTCGAAATTCTTACAATGATCTTGAAACGACCATCGATGAAGAATTCCAAGGCAATTCCTCAGCGTTTATATATTTCTCGACTCTTCGTTCAACACCTCAATAATTATATAAGAATTTTTAAAAATATTTCTCTCTATCTTTAAAATAAAAAAATAAAAAAATAAAAAGAAACTATGCTTGTATAATCGACGAAGAATTAAATTATAATATTATTATCTTTCTTTCTTTTTTCTTTTCTTTTTAATTTGATAATTTGTTTGATCCTAAAACGTGCTAACAATTTTATCGTTTAAGTAATATCAAAAATAAAAGAAAACCTTCTCAATTGATAATAAATTAATAGGTTTGACATCTTTCTGCCGTTTGCATCTAATTGCGACGAGTGAAACGACAATAATTATCCGCACAATCGGATATCTGTCAGAGCATCCTATTGTAGACAATGTTCCATTAATTCACAATGCTCTCGGTCTTGCTATAAATCATAGATTATATTATTAACTCAATCGGCTTACGATCGGCTTTCCTATCCGATGATTAGCTCGGCAATGTACTACAAATTTGTGAAGCTCCTCCTCGTCCTATTTCTTCCTGTTTATTCCTCCCTACGATTCTTACCGAGTTATCGATAAAAACCTTCTATACCTTTACGTATAAAATTTATATCCAAGGGGAATAGAGAAAGGAAAAAGAACGGACGAGAAATGGTGTTAAGAAAAAGTCAACGATATAAACAGACTCGAGAAAAGTCGAGAAAAGAAACAAAGGGTCATAGTGGATGGCTTTGAAAGTATATCCATGGGTAAAGTTGAAAATGTCATTTTCAAGACACAAGCCATGAATTCTTTCCCTTGTAAATTCGCTCCCCTTGTAATGTGATAAATAAACCGATAAGTAGACGTACTGTAGTCGGTATCAAAGAATGCAAAGAGAATTAAGATCGAGAAAAAGAGATGTTATGAAAATCATAAAGAAAAATATTTTCGAAGAAATCTCGTTGATATATGTATATTACATACGAAATAAAAATATCGAAATATATGTTTGTACGATCGGTACGATAATTACAAGCACACGCGAGACCACAATATTAATTAGTTATGTCATCAATCACGCTCTTTCTCGTTGGAGGAGGGGTCCATTAACGGCGACAGCACTTTGCGATGACGGTGAGTGTATTTCTGTGAAACTTGCAATTGACTTCCATTTATTGCGAGATGAAACTCGTAAAAACATTTTTAATGGACTTGAATCGGTCGATCGAAAGGTAAAATACATTTTGAGGCGCGTTTCGAAATGAATAGCATACACGAACATCGATCGAAAATACTTACCCACCTGTTCTCGACGTATCGTCAAAAATTACATGTGTTAATTTTGTTTGTGTGTGTGTGCGTGTGTGTGAGAAAGGAAAGAAAAAAAGCAAATCTCGTTGCCCCTGTTTTTCTTTCTTTCTTGTCCTTTTGTACGTTTTTGTAAAATTTAATTTCATTTTTTATTGCATTGTCGAACACATTTCATGTTCATCGGAGTGACATGAGGCTCCGAGGTTAAAAAATCGATAAAAAGAAATACGATTAACACAAAAGTTAGTTCATAAAGAAGATTATGAGAATGTGTTACACGTTGGCAAATATAAAAAGACGAAACGATTCTAAATCTGCTGCGTGCTTTCTGCTTTGGATTTTCTTACTACGTCGTTTTTATATAATTTCTTTGAAAAGCATTTGAAAAGACAACCGTAAAAAGAGTAATTACGTATTTATGAATGAAATAAGAAAAAAGAAAAAAAAAAGGAATAATCGGGAGTAGGAACTGATGATCAAAATGACTCTTCTTGATAGAGTGATTAGCGAATTGAAGAAGAGGACCGAGAGGGAAAAGAATCAATCAAGAAAAAAGTCTACGAGGGAAACTAAAATTAATTAGCTAATTAATTCCGTTCCAGAGACGAAGACGATAGAATCAACGAAGTTAAAATACAAACACACAGAAAGAGAGAGAGAGAGAGAGAGAGAGAGAGAGAGAGAGAGAGAGAGAGAGAGAGAGAGAGAGAGAGAGAGAGAGAGTGAGTGAGAGAGAGAGAGAGAGAGGAGAGAGAGAGAGAGAGAGAGAGAGAGAGAGAGAGACATATAAAAAAGATCTATGGAGAAAAGATAAGAAAGAAGAGGAAGTGAAGTGAAATCTAGAAAAGAGTAAAGAGGGATAAGAAGGAAGACAAATCCAAGGAAACACGACGTTTTAAATCGAACTTGTTTCTTCGATCGTGTTTTTCTAAACCAACATATGTACCTTTCAACGCGTTGGTCGACGAATGGGCTAACTCGAAAGAAGCAAAGTGGAAGAAAAGTGAATGTAAGCAACAGAGATGTAAAGAAACGAAGCAAGTATGGGGCGGGGGGAGGGGGTGGAAAGGATCGAAGTCTAGCGAATTTTCGAAACAACTGGAACGACTTTTTCGAAAGATAAGTTTTATTCTCTCTCTCTCTCTCTCTCTCTCTCTCTCTCTCTCTCTCTCACTCTCTCTTTCTTCTTAGTTTCCCTTATCGTTACTCAGTCCGAAAGAAAAACTTCCCTTCCTTCCTATTCTTCCTTTTTCTTACTTTTTCATCCCTCCTGCGCGTCTTCTTTCTCACTCCCTCTCACTTTTACGAGCTGTTCGCAGCTCCTCGGAGCGTAACCGCGGATATACCATCATCTCGCTTGCACGTGACGTGCTCGACTCGTAAAACTCAATCGTGGAGAATGTTCTCTCGAAAAGAAATTCTCGACGAACGAACGGACAAAGCCAAAGCCTTACCTATCTACGACGTTCCAAGATATAATCTTATTGACTCTCGTCTTTTCGATTATTTCTTAGACTTTCTCTCTCTCTCTCTCTCTCTCTCTCTCTCTCTCTCTCTCTCTCCCTCTCTTTCTTTCTTTATTTCTTTCTGTCTCATTACGTTGAACAAAAATCTACACACGCACAGATATTATTTCGACAACTAATGAATTTTGAAACGAAGTTTGTAATTTAAAATAATAACACAACCTGTAAAATCTCAAAGTCAGAAGTTTATAATAGTCGAACGATATCAATGAGATTTCTTTTTTTTTTTTTCTTTTATGTAGCGATAAAAATTCTAATACGTTGAATGTTTCTTTCTAATCGAATGGCGAATTAGAATGAAATATTTTATAGAGATCTGTTTGTATCATTTCACTTCTTCTTCGTTTCATGATTCGAGAATTACAATCATAGATCTATCTGTTTTCTTCCATGGCGTTGAAGGAGTATACTAATTTCTCAATCTCATATTCCTTTATTTATCTTTGTTGTGTCGAGACTGGAAAGAAGAGCTTAAAAGAAGTTACGTGAAGAAAGATATACGGTTCTAATTGGTCTGAATGGAAAGGAGACGCCTCCTCTCGCACATACTAATTAGATTGGTAGACGATAACGACATAGAGGCAATGAATAAGGCGTATGGAGAAGAAATGAGACAGAACGAGAAATGAATTGAATATGAAACCATTGGTGATATTTAGTTCCCTGGTCACAAAGAATTAGCTATTAACATAACGAAAGTATATTCTTACACTTTATTCTTTTCTTATCTCCTCTTTGTTCTCTCAGTATAATACTGTAAATATGAGAATCCTACTACATCATCACAGAGCGTATTGTATAAGTAGTAGGGATTATGGGAGTGTCAAAGATGCGTATTGGATGGACTTCCGAAGTTATATGGCCATTATTTGCACGATGGAATCGTTCGTCCATCTTTCCGAAAGTTAGTCAAGTCGTCGACCGTCCTTGGTAACGTAATTTCGCGACAGCACGATTCTATTGTCTATCGAGCTACCTTAATTGGACGTTTCGTTGTGTAAACCTCGGGGTCCGCAAGCAGATAATACTAATTAGCCGAGGCTCCGAGTTAATTCCACGCGAAGAAGATTCTTCGACAAAGAGAAAGACAGAGAGAAAGACAGAGAGAAAGAGAAAGAGAGAGAGAGAGAGAGAGAGAGAGAGAGAGAGAGAGAGAGAGACAAAGTATGTGGCTCCTCTCTCGGCGAGATATCGCAAGTTGTGTACGGCTTATCGATAACTTAACTTTATTTTGGATTACAATTATTTTTTCAATATTCCTACCTTAAAATAGAGAGATATAATAAATATATTTATATTCGTATCAATCCCAAATTATTCTTATTATTTATATAAATCATGTGGAGACGGCTAGACATGCGTACGGTTTAATAACGATATCGATTTACGGTTCCATATTAATTGTAACTATCTTATCTTATTCATCCAGAACATTTTTTCAGAGAATTGTTTTTCATGAAAATATCAAATTTTTTAGACTTAATAATTCTACTCGCAAAAAGTAAAAAAAAAAAAAAAAAGAAAGAAAGGAAGGAAGAGGGAAAAAAGCAACAGCAACAAACGCGTCGTTCTTTTACATTTTTCTTCTGGTGACACACTCCTTTCAGACTACACGAGAAAATTCCCTTTTCGAGTTTATAATGAGCTCTCGGTATGACGATACAACGGCGCTTGCTATCCTCGTTGATAGTTAAGAATACGAGGAAAATAATAAAAGGTAGCTAATCTCGTGAAAAAAAAAATGAAGGATCTTGAAATAAGTTCCGACGTTATGATACGGCCTTGGCGAATTTGATTATTATTTATTAATTCCGACAATCATAATGTTCTTTTCCAAGATATCTCTACATTCGATTACGTATTTGTAAGTCTTACTTAACAATCCCGATGGAAGAGAGGAGATCGTAGACGTCGATCATCGTTAAGACGAAAAGCCGCTTTCACTTAATTTAATCCTGCATGATAAAACGAATCAAAAAAAAGAAAAAAGCAAAAAATAAAAAAGCTTCTTTGTTGAGAATAAAT
Source organism: Dolichovespula sylvestris (assembly GCA_918808275.2). Taxonomy (NCBI): domain Eukaryota; kingdom Metazoa; phylum Arthropoda; class Insecta; order Hymenoptera; family Vespidae; genus Dolichovespula; species Dolichovespula sylvestris. The sequence goes on from OU964969.1 coordinate 3,402,364, forward strand.
GGTCGGCTTTCTATAGAAAAGGAAAATTAGATCGTAGTCACCTTCGTTATACAAACTACATATGAGCTTGTCAAAGTAAATTCCTTGAATAATACTCTTGAATTTTAAGAGAGGGTAAAAGAGAAAGGAATGAAATTATTGTTAAATCCTAAGTATTTTTTGATAATGTTAACTGGAAAAAGCCGGACGAACACGTAGAGAAAATGTAATTTTTTCTTTTTACGATTAAATAGATTATTTTATATTTCTTTTTTTTTTCTTCTTTTTACCTCTTATTTATATTAATAAAAGAAGATTCCTATACCGGAAATTTTATTTTTAACTTCGTGAGTTTGTAAAAAATAGGTCATTATTCGGGAAATGATTTTTTTATTATACAGCGCTAAATGAACTTAAGGTATTAATATCAACTCTAAAAACTATCTGAATTTTTTATTGTTCCAGTACAATTAGTTCATTATAAGGAATAGAGAAAAGCGTTTTATATAAAAATTACATTTTATGTGAAGAATTATCGACTTACTATATTAGGGATAAAAATACTGTTAGTAACATATCCATATATCATATACACAATTGGCCTAGATCATATGTCATATACATATACATATACATATATATATATATATATATATATATATATATATATATATAATCGATAACTAAATAGAAGCATTAACTTCCGAAATTTCGACCAATAATAGCATTTTTTATTACCGTTTGTCTTCATAATATCATAAAATTACAAAAGTAAGTTTTACACGTTCTCCTAACTTTTCTTTTCTTTATTTTTTGTTGAGATAACAATTCCATTAAATAAAATTAGATAAAAACGTGAGGTATATTGACCTCACATGTTTTTCTCAAACTATGTTCTCTAGCGTTCAATAACTAGGTTATTTGTATTACGAATACATAAGTATCTAAGTATGTACATATGCATCTATATTAACGTATTCCTCATAAACCAAAATGGAAAATGGAAAAGCGGCAAGTTACATACACATATATACGAGAAGGAAAGACGAAATTCTAAATCGGAAACTCGCTATCTGTGTATACGTTTTGTAATTAGCCAACGTTGCGTGTAATGTTCGTTTGCTTTTATACACCAGGCCAACAAACATCGTTCACTACTCGAAACAAAACCCGTTGGAAAGCGGAAAATGTGCATTTCAACGTGACTACCTTTGCAAAATCATCATATTTTCTATCTCTTTTCCTTCTTCGGTTTATTTTTTCATAACTTATATGCATTGTGTTTTGCTTTATAAAGATCCTTCTTTAAGTGAAATGAAGAAAAAGGAAAAGAAATAATAAAAAAAAAAAAATAAATAAATAAAAAGAATTAAAAAAAAGAAAAAATTAGAAAAAGAAAAAAGCGAGAGAAAGGGAAAAAGAGAAAAAAAAAGAAAAACGATCCAAATTATTCGTACACTCAGAGTGAAACATGAAAGTCGAAAGTATTCGAATCGACGCGAAATCGTGGCAGATGTACTTTGTAAAGCTAGAATAGAAGTAGCGAGCAAGTTTGAAAATGACTTCGACCGCGGTAAGTTAACAAAAGTCTTCCCAGCACGACCGTTGAACTTTTCAAGTTATGCGAAGTGGATTATGGGAACGAATGAGCCAAGAGGCGGAAGGAACAGTCGTTATGCCGGAGATGAGCTTGCTCTTGGATTAAAAATGTTCCTTTTTTTCTTTTCTTTTTCTTTTTCTTTTTCTTTTACTTCGAGAATATAGAGTATACTGATATTTGCAACCAACTCTCTGGTTCTTCTTGTTTTCTCAATATATATATATATCTATTTTTTTTTCCCATTTTTTTTTTCTTCTCTCCTCTCCTCTCTCTCTCTCTCTCTCTCTCTCTCTCTCTCTCCCTCTCTTTCTCCGCCTCTTTCTGCATTTCACCGTCCCACAGTTTCCCTCGAACATCTTATATCATTATTTGCAGAAACTCAGATGGTCGTCCTTTCCTTCAAGAAGCTGGGCCTTTACTCGTCTACTATCCCTATTTCTCTGTATTTCATTTATTTTATGCCTCGCAACGCAAGACCGTTTCGCTTGAAAAAATACCAAGGACTATGCATATATGTACATGTGCATGGAAAATCTAAATCATTTTCCCATAATTTTTCTTTGCGCGAGGACGTTTCTCATGTTATTTCTTTTCCTTCTCTCTTTCTTTTTATTTATTTCGTTATTATTTTTATTTATTTTCTTTTAAATATCTCGTGCTAACCAACTAATTAATTCCTCGTTCGATTGTAAAAAATTTTAATAGGGGCGATAAAACGAACGGTAATATTAATTCGATATTTTCGAAAAATCTAATGGCCCATCTAGTTCATGCGATCCCTATTAACGATAACGTCGCTTCTTCCATTAAATCGAAGTATGTTGATAAAGGTAAAATAATATCCATTCGAACGGGTGCTTATTAGAATTATTAAATAAATATTAATTTGAAATTTGATTTTAAGAGTATACTCTTAGAGATTTAAATTGGTTTTAAATAATCTCGATCATTTGTCGATAAGAAATTCGATCTATCTATCGATCGAGGCCATTTTCAATATTGAGTTATCTTATCTCAGTTAGATCGAAAGTGACTTGCGAGAAACAAGATTGTCATGTTACGAAAGTATAGCGCTGTGCCGTTCGGATTCTTGATAAAACTTGCGAAACTGATCAGGCGAAAGTTATCCAAGCGAGACGCATCCCTTTCTCTTTCTCTTTCTTTCTCTTTTTCTCTACTTTAATCTAATTGGAAAACGAATCAAACCGAAAAGTATCGAGGTATTGCCGTGTGTATACGCAACGTTGCTTCGTTTGTATCGCAATATGAACGACAATTACATCAGCGATCGAAGATCACGAAAGAAGCGAGCGCGCGCGCACACACACACACACACCGATTATCATCAAACACAATCATATTCGTTAAAACGTGGATACAATTGCATCGAATTGCAATAGTACCTATATAAATCGAGTTCAATTCTTCGCGCTTTCTTCCACTCTATTTCCGGAATCCTCCAACTCATCTCTTTCTCTTCCTACTTTCTCTCCCTTGCCTCCCCTTTCTCCCTCTCTCTCTCTCTGTCTCTCTCTTTTTCTTCCTGGTTCTATCGTTCGTAGTATCATTCGCGATTTACAGCACGACTTTCTCGTGTTTCAGTCGGTCATAGTTAATAAAAGTTTCGCAAATATCAATGAACGACGATCCATTCGTGCCACTTCAACTACAATTCTGACTTTGGCGTTCTCATGACCTACGGTAGCAGTGTAATCGATCCTTCTCTCTTGTATATTCCCTTCGACCAACCCCATCTCTTTCTATTTTTCATTCTCTTTCTCTTTTCGAAGAGTGCATCTTGAACAAAATACTCTTTCTCCTTTTAGTAATTAAAAACGTAACGCATCTTTAGCGAAGATACCCTCTCTGTATACAGGGGGTTGGTATATGTATGTCGGTTTACAGCAGCTGGTCTGTGACGACGTTAATGAAGTTCTATAAATAGACCTGTTTCGTTTTAAATATCACGCCCCGTTATCCTCCTCCCGCCTTATCTTACGATATACATTGATAATGTTGTTTACGTATAACTTTGTTTTTGTTTGGTTTTAACTTGTCTTTTCGAACTTTGTAAATGAACACTTCAACGTGTCGATTGGGAGAAGTACCCTGCAAGTTCTAAAGACTTAACTCCTTGTGATTTCCCCATTTCGGGAATAATGGAAATAGAATTGATTTGAAACGCTTGAAGGAACTCGTAGAACGTGATAAAACCTGTAAATCTTTATATCGAATAGAAGTATTCAGTGCAAAACCTATAGATTTCTATAAACCTTTATAAACCTCTATACATTTCTATACCGTTGGAAAAATACTAGAAATGTAGATCGAGAATAGTGTAACTCTCATTGACGATCGTCGACAAGATCAATTGGATTATATATCGAAAGAAATCTCTTTCAAAATGTTTCACCTTTGTGGTTTCGTTGTAACTCACTATTTCATAATAACAAAATGTTTACTTTATTCGAATCGTGAATAAATCGCGTAAAATCAGAGAAAAATTAGAATCCATCATCTTCGTCTTTATTGTATTTTTAAAGCGTTAGAATTCTTAATATTTTGCATTCACAATATATAATTAAATCATCAATAAACAACTATAATTGTTATTAATGTACAACTGTGTAACTAATATACAAGTAGTACAACAATCACAACTAAAAAAATTTTGTTATTAATATACAACTATGTAATATACAATTAAATCATTAACGCAAAACAAAAAATTTACGATAAATGAGATATTTATTAAAAGATATATATATATATATATATATATATATATATATATATATTATATCCGATGATTTAAAAAAAAATTGAAAGAAACATAAGATATCTCGAACACTTTCAAAGTAGATTTACATTGAAATGACAAACCTTTTCGAGACATTTCCACGAACAAGAAGACGCGAGATAGTCGGGAAGTCGGCACAATGGAGGGATATATATTTGCACCAAGAATGGATTCCTGGAATGCACAGTGCAACTGGAAACTGCACGGCCATCTCCGATCATTTTGCATTCGAGTACCGCGATTTACTTCAACGCTCTATCTATTTTCCCCTTACTCTCTCATTCTCTCTCTTTCTCTCTCTCTCTCTCTCTCTTTCTCTCTCTCTCTCTCTCTCTCTCTCTCTCTTTTCCTCTCCCTCTCCCTCTCTAGTTCTCGCATTTGCTCGTTCGCTGGCAGACCAGCCAACTTATTCCATCTGGATGCGAACAATTTACCATGGCAAAGGTACTCGCGATATTCTTCGTTGACTCGTACCGACCCTACAAACCGCTACCGCTGCTTCTATTTTCCAGCTCCGTCAACAGCATCTGAATTTCTGCTATGAGTTTTGTTGCTCTGATGTAAACAACCTGTCGAGTGAATCTAAACTGAGGATCACTTCGCTAGATATGCCAAAAGAGATCAGCTTTTCAGAGAGAGAAAGAAAGAGAAAGAGAAAAAGAGAGAGACATCTAAATAGAACGACAACATTTTAACTTCGTATGCTTTGAAAGAACTTTATAATTTAGATAATCTCTGAAGAGTAAAAAAAAAAAAGAAGAAAAAAATATCACATTGCACCGAGTAAGAAAACAATTTTGATAAGACCATTTCTAGCGTTATCGTAAATGTTATTATAAAAAAAAAAAAAAAGAGAGAGAGAAAAAGAGAAAAGAATGTTCCACTCTTATCTTGTCGTTTACACTGTCACAAAAATAAATGGCTGGCATAAGCGAGAGGTACGATAGATTTTTAATTAAAAAATAGTGACTTCCCCGCGTGAATATAAAGTCAAGAAGGGAAGAAAATGAAGCGGTCAGACCGCGAAAACTCGAGCATATTTTTTCATTATCTTTCTAGGAGTTTCCACCCATTCGATGTCACAGAAAGAGCGAGAATTTAAATTACGAACTCCTCGTGCACTCGAGTTCATTCCAGAGCGAAAGAAGAAAAAGAGAAAAAAGAAAAAAATTAGTGGGGGCAGGCAAGAAATCGGATCCTCCTTATTTCTGCCTTAATACTTTGGAGGTAGCAAAACTGACAACGAGCACGATAAAAGTCAAATCACCGTAATTCGTTATATACTGATATTCGCTGAAACGAAGCGCTGAAATGAGATTCCAAAGAGGCAGACAATAATTTACAAACCGAAGAATTTCTTAACAAAGCATCTTCCACAAGATAAAAGTTTCAGTATTTTAATTTACTTGAAATAACTCATCCACGCGAAACTTTTATGGTAAATTTAAAAAGCAAAGAGAAAGAGAAACGAACAAAGAGACAACTAAATTATCGAGCCAACGCCAGCTGTTCTTTCTTTTGAAAAGTAAAACTACGCGAATACTTAGGTATGTCGGAAAGGTGACTGACTATTGTTCGAAGTAGAAGTAAACGACTTGTTCCATTCGCAATGAGGAAAACGAGTGGAGTTTATAGAAGGCAAGAGTTATTATACGATTCTTCCTTCCCTCGATTTTATTTCATTTATTTTTCGACTTCGTTGAAAGAACAATATACTCGAAAATATAACGATCAATTTTATTTTTCCTCACGATCTTAAAACAACATTACGTTTACTAACTAACTTTTCTTTAAATCATTCGAATTAGCTATGACATTTATCTGAAAAAAACTAAACCCAAGATATGATAAATATAACAAATTTAATAAAAACATATCATTTCAAGTTCAAGACAGTGGAATGAGAAACAAGTAGACTTTCAAGGTATTACCACTAAGAGAAATTACGAAAGTGGATGAAGGCTGGCACAGGACTCGTTGCTCATAATTCCTTGTTAAACTTGTCCGTATACCTCCCTTCACCTTTTTCTATTCTTCTCCTTTTTAACCCCTTTTCTGTAGCTGCTAGAAATGGCATTGCCAATTTCCCTTTGAAGCTCAAATGAAGAAGAAAGGGAATCAACGAAAAGGGAAGTTAGAAAGATAAAGACCGAATCATGTTGAACAGTAGAAGAGAGGTAGAGAGACAGAGCTAGAGACAAAGACAAAGAGAGAGAGAGAGAGAGAGAGAGAGAGAGAGAGAGAGAGAGGGATGAAGACGAAACTTTTGTCTAATGAGATGCAAACTGCCGCTATAAACGCACTTACGTGAAGGAAGACGAGTTAGAATTTAACACGTGCCTACTATGAATACGTCAGCCAAATACAAGTCGTCTGTACATCATATGACTGCATTTTACAATATGAATTATGTAACAGTATACGATATATTAGATATATTTGCGTTAAAATGTTTTTCGTTATGTACCTATACACTTATCTAAATTGTCCTGTTTTCTCCATTCGGTGATATCTATCTAACAACCACTTACGAAGTCTGGGAAATATAATGATGATGATGATAATAATAATAATAATAATAATAATAATAATAATAATAATAATAATAATAATAATAATATTAATATTAATAATATGGCACCTAGTTTACTAAAGGAGAGCGAGTTTGTTCCTCCTCTTATTATCCAACACGTTAAATTGTAACAAACGACAGAGAACACGTTCGGTGCAGTTTCTTACGAGATATAACTGAACTTGTTGGAAATTCGCAAAGATTATCTCGAAAGTACGACTACATATATATATATATATGTAGAAATTTATATCTCGCTATAGTCAGGGAATGGACCCACCCCGATTGCTTTTCCACGACTATTCCGGTAAATGGTAAATTAGAAACACCTGTTTCCAAGTGAGCACGCGCGAGTTTATACACGTAAAGTAACGTATCGGTGTGGTCGCACCTTTGCTCGTTTAGTCGGTTAGAGGATCGGTGGTAGGTTGCGAGTGTCAGTAACAACAGGCGCCCGCAAACTTTGCCCACCTGTCCTGATAATGTCGGTTAATATCATGTAAATTGTAATTAATATTCATGGGCTTAATTCCAAAGCTCGCGCGTTGGGAGCTACGTTCTCTACGTTAACGTTACCATCCGTGTCGCCACTGCCGACTGCTACTACTCTTCTGTTTTACACCCATTCTATCTACCCTACACACACACACACACACACACACACACATATATCCCTCCTCTTTTCAACAACCTTCCTCTTCCTCACGACGGACCATCCTTGCGAACTTTTACCGAAAATTTACGATCGTTCACGAAATACGCGTTATTTTCAAGCAAGAGTTTTCAGTTTATATGAGATCGTTCGTTAAAATTCTTCTCTAGTCGTCCTTTCAAAAAAAAAAAAAAAAAAAAAAAAAAAAAGAAAAAAAAGTAAATGACCACGATCCAATGGAAAATTCTAAGATTTAAGACGATCTTTACACGTCTAACAATTAATAGTATGAACCATTCACTTACTCTTAACCATTCACTTTTTGATAATGTAACGTTTTAATTTTTAAACAAAGAATCGTTAGGGAACGAAATAAATTATACGCAACCCTGTTTGCAAAAACTATCAAAACGTTCGTGGAAACTGGATAATCGTTAACAACGTTTGAGTAATTTCTAGGATCGGGGGAATTATAATCCTCTAGGGATGTTTCTTCCGCGTTGCTGCACGGTCAGATCTTTGTACACGAGCACAGACAGACAGACAGACAGAGAGAGAGAAAGAGAAAGAGAGAGAGAAAGAGGGAGAGAGGTAGGGAGAGAGAAAGAAATAGACAGAAGAGAAAGGGCGTACACGATGTAACATATAATCGTCGACACGCTGGCGAGATGAGCCCTCGAATCGCAAAAAGTGGCGCACCTCTTCCTAGCAATATCTTTCGGTACACGCTTCATCGGTCTCTCTCTCTCTCTCTCTCTCTCTCTCTTTTTCTCTTTCTATATCGAAAAAAAAAAGAACAGTTACTCCAGCGTTGGCAAGGGGCTTATACGCTTAGACATTCTCACGATCCATTTTGCTTTGAGCTCGAAAGCCAACCGACAGGCAATGATTTTGCTTTTCCTTTCCTTTTATCTCTTTGCTCATTCTGAACATTCTTCGCGTACAACCAAAAAGGAAAAGTTTCGTCGAGGATGAAGATACACATATACCCCCTCCTTACTCTTTGTTTAATGATAAAAAAAAAAAAAAGAAAGAAAAATAATCTCAGAAAACCACAGATCAAAGAACTGCATTCTATGCAACAAAGCAATTCGATTGAACTTAAACTTCATTTCGCCGTCAAGTTTCGCACGAATAATTTGTTATCAAGTATCGTTTATTAATTAATTAGTTAATTATTTAATTTATGTATTTATCAATAACTCACCATTGGTCACGTGGATCGGGTAAAGTCCTGTGCACGGAAATAAGGTCGCTCGCGTACTGATTGAAAGCGTTATTAACCCAGCCATCGTCAACAAGCTTTTTGATCTCCGCGGTTAGGTTTGTCGGTAAGATAACGGGTCTTCCCATCTCACCAAGTGCTGCTACGTCTGGGTCACGGGGAGCAACCAAGACTCCTCCTCCTGTCAATGAAAAACATTAAAAGATACCGTAAAAGGAGTCTAGGAAGAAAATACGAGCAAGTTCAAAAGAAAAGAATAGAATATTTTTGAATCGTCCATATCTGTTTGTTCCTATCCGAGTGGAATGAGGGTGGACGAGAAAGAGAGAGAGAGAGAGAGAGAGAGAGAGAGAGAGAGAGAGAGAGAGAGAGATCATATACTTTCTAAGAGCTTTCTCGCATAAACTTCGGTTTTATTTGCTTGGCGCCATACTGTTCAGGCGTATCCAAACGCAAGCTGCGCCAATAGGACTACGTCGCATTGCTATTGCTCCTTCTGAAAATAATTTTATCCCATTCCAGGGCAAGTTGGACCCTTGTGTATACGATGCGGCAATAAAGACGACGACAAATTACTTTACTGCCCACTACGGTGCGAACTTGCCTCGGAAACTCTCTTACTCTCTCGTTGTTTTTTTTTTCCTTCTTTTCTTTCTTCTTTTCCACGCTCGTCGTTAGGAATATCAAGCGCTCTCCTCAATTTTTTTCTACCATCTCGCTATCTCTCTTTAATATCCTCGATATTATTGTAGAATAAAATGAGAGAGAAAAAAATATTGCGATGGACAACGCAGAAGTAATATTTGATTAAAACGAGTTACTCGAACGGGATCCATCAGATTTTGTTTTCTTTTAAGGATAACCAAAGCAATTAAATATTTGTTATCGGCTTGATATTTTCGAGAAATTTAATGCAAGAAAAAAAGAAAAAAGAAAGAAGGCAAAGGGAAAAAAGCTTACCTTGTTCGAGGCCAGCCTGATTCAGTTTGGCCTTGTTCTGCACGTTTCCAGGTGTCTCCTTTCTAAGAGGAAGCGCCGGTGGGACGAACCCGTTAGCCACCTGAGGAGGTGCCGCAACACCAGAAGGTGCCAAACCTTGTGCTACTGCGGCAGCCGCTCGATCCTCAGTATACAGAAGGAAACACACGGTGATCCAAACAGCGGTCGCCAGTACGGCGACCTTCAACCACAATGATCTTCTTCTTGGAAAGGCCATCCTCTTACTTTTGCTCCTTTTACTTTGAACTTCCTCTTTCTCTTCTCCTTCCTTTTCTCTTCTTCGATCCTTTCTTCCCTCCTATCCCTCAATAATTTCTCCTTTTCTTTCCTCTGATATTCTCAAAGGGTTTCTATGCGTGTTACCTCAACAACATTCTTCATCCCAGCACTTGTTGCCACTTTACTCTCGCCGATACAAACGCGATAAAACAAAGAAACAACAAATCGATCCTCGCTTTACATCGCCAATTTTTCGTCGACAAAAAAGGATAAAGAAACAACGTGCGAATAACTGATCCTTCCTTCTCCTTTCTTTCCTTATTTCTCTCTAATACTTTCACGTCTTCTCGAAGAGTGATATGCATTAATCGTTGAACGAATCAATTTGAATATATATTGTTTCTTTGTTGTACCTTAATACTGTTTCGATCAATGTATATGCGTCGATGATATGTATTTGTAAATAGTTTCTTCAATAACGCTTCAACGTCACCGCATTTTTATCATCTGAAAAGAGAAAATAATATTGACAGAATTATGATACCATACTTAATGCCTTTCCTCTTAGATAATAACGTGGTAAACATACGATAGAGTTCAAAGGAAAAAATGATTCCCTCACTCCCTCCCCCGTCCCCACATGCTTTATCACGATTATTCGCTTCCCGAAAACGATCTCGAAAAACTTTCTGATCGGATAATATCTCATACGTTATAAAATCGCTTTACTTTATTCACGAGTAAATGATCATATGTAATCATTAGGTCGATCGTTCGTTATCGCACGTTATCGCCTTTACTTCTGCGATTTTACTTGCTAGTTAATCGAAACGCAATGTCGATCGAATATACGATCGGTGTCGAATAAAAGTGTAATATCATTACGTAAAGTAAATTACCCCGGCGTATGAGCTCATCGCAATTCTCACTTTAATATCGAAATAATATAGACGTTTAATGCTATTCAATGGCATATCACGTTGGACATGATTGGCCAATCGTTTTAAATGAAGTTTATTAATGTTCGCGATCGCTCGAAGGTTCCTTTATTCTTTTCGTTATTCGTCATATTTAATAGAATCTTGATGTAACGAGAGAAAGGCTATCGTGACACTGTCATGAAAAGATTACTCTTTTTTTTTCTTTCTTTTTGAATGAATCAATACACAGTTATATAAAAAAAAACTCCTACGTCGTTTTATAGTATATGTCTCTAAAATATTAAAAACGATAAGATATCTAAAATTTGATAAGATATTGCTTTTGTAAGCAGCACTTCTGTACGTTCTGCTATTAATTTATGATATGAAAAATAGTTATCTACTGTTTAATCGAATGGAATATATAAAATCAAAAATTAATACACCTTCTTAATACTAGAATTATCGACCTATTTTTGTTTCATTTATCAACTTGATTGATTACTTGAAAAAAAAAAAAGATAATAAAAGAAAAATAAGACATTTCATATCCATCGTTACTTCTAAACACAAGCTTCTTTGAATTAATCCATAGAAATTCATTACAACTACATATAATCTGTTATAATTATTCATTTGACTATTAACCTCGGAGGTTAACTCGATTATACATGATCATTAAGTTATAATGATAAAATTGTTTACGATGTTAGGTAAATATAATTAAAGCGCTTCATTGCAGCTGCAGTTGCAGTTTCCTCATGGCTTATAAAGGAGTTAAAAATTTAATCACGTCGGCTCTATCTTACGACGAAAGGTATATAAGGCAGAAGCGCGTAATACAAAAAGAAAACAAATTAAAATTTAAAAAAATTAAAAAGGAGAGAAAATAATCTGCGAGCGGACAACACTAAAGCGGTACGTAAATGAAACGGAGATTTTTTAACAAAAAAAAAAAAATAAATAATCATGCTAAATTTTGAAGCCCAAGTACGCTGTTGTGCAATTATGCGTGGATTTCGCGTTGTAGAAATTATGGAAAAAAGGAAATAAGAAGTGTATTAATTTTTTTCCAGAAATTCGTAAATTTTTTCTTCTCCCGCAGTATCGTGAAAAAATAAAAGAAAAGATAAATGAAATAAGTGCCGTATGAATTAATTCGTTCTAATAGCTCTTTTGTCAAATTTATCGTACAAATACGATACAATAAATATGCATTATTTATTTTTTGACTATTAATTATTTCCAATGAAAAGCTTAATAACGTTAATAAATAAAAGATAGATTTAAAAAAAAAAACAAAAAGAAACAACATTTCAATCAAACCAACGCTTTTGTATTCTAAAATAAGCTAATAATATCGTTAAGAGGATTGCTAATTATCGATGGAAAGAAATCTTTCCACCGATACCATATTAACATCATAAATAACTTCACACGATAACTTACATTAATGCGAGAGAGAGAAAAACGCGAACTAATATGTTCGAGTTGAAATACCTTTAACGTTCGATCCATTAGTTTCACCCGTTAGCGATACTACCAATACGGAAGTTGATAAATGATCGTCTATAAAAGGCAAAATTCAAGACTTAGTTAGATCGATATTATTATAACGGGAACGTTTGAATGTATCTCCTGCGATTTCATTTGACGAACTAGCTATTTTGCGCCGAGCTACGATTTATATCGATTAACAACAACAACAACAACAACAACAACAATAATAATAATAATAATAATAATAATAATAATAATAATAATAATAATGATGATGATGATGATGATGATGATGATGATGATAGCAATCCTCCTGTAACAAGTTATTATTCTGAGAATACGGTTTCGACATGCTACTATAAAAATTTGCGTAAAATCCTTTAATACAGTTTCCACGTTCGTATATTGAAATTTCCCATTGCCTATAATAATAATTACACACAAAGAATACGTGTTATTTTTCATAAATAAACAAGATCGTAAACATTTTGCCATCATTCAAGACTCTTACCAAAGTTTATTTCATCATGTTACATTTTTCCGTATCCTGTCTCGGGACCATAACTCAACTCTCCAATGGACAAAAACTAAACAATGAAAGCAGACGCTTTTTCACGAGAAAAGAACGATCTCTCTCCCCCCCCCTCTCTCTCCCTCTCTCCTTCTCTCCCACTCTTTTTGAAATTTCCTTTTGAACAATAAAGAATATCTCATAAACGTCATTGGTTTCTACTATAAACGAAATTGGACAGGTAACGAATAAGATATGGACAGGAAAACAAAGTAAAAGAAAAAAGAAAAAGAGATTCTGCAAAACGCGTTTCATTTTATTTCCGAATGTTATATCTCACGCACCTAATTGAATTTAAACCAAACGCATTCAGTAATTCATTGTAACGGAAATGCGTGCATTTATTCAAAAAGCATCGTTTAAGCTCCGAGAACGTAGATAAACGTATTTGATACACGGTGCGTTCATTTAAATTTTATCAGGGAATATTAAGCACGATAGAAAGAGAGTACTTTTCGATGGATATGTAAAAGTAAGTAACTTACTTACTTACTTACTTACTTACTTACTTACTTACTTACTTACTTACTTCTTACTTTGCACTTACATCACGAGAATGATATAAATTTGGATTCGAATTTTTAACGGATTAAAGTTTGAAATTAAATAATCTATTCCCTTGAAACTTTTCATCGATTATTTTCAAACGACGTGTACCGCTCGAGTCTCCCTCGAATTTTCTTTCTTTATTTATTTATTTTTCTCGAATTTTCTCGATACCTTCTCCGTTTCTTTGTTTCTCTCTTTATTTTTATAGATATCGTAAAAAAGTATCGCGATTCTACGTGTAATATACTGCAAACAACCTAGAAACTTTCTCACTTTCGTATTATACAAAGGCGTCGGAATTGAGAGGAGAAGATAGTACGGCTTTAGTTTCATACGTTGCTCGAGAGAAAGGCGTTAGCCGAAGTAAAGAAGTTGAAATTCGCTTTCGTACCAAGTATCGTCAATTTTCACGAAGTTGTCTGCTCCCAACGAAATCGTGGAGAGCTTGGCGAGAACGGGTAAGAGGTAAGGGGGAGGGGAGGGGAATCGGTTCTGTGCAATTCGAAGCGATACGAGAAGGAGCTAAGAGTGTTACTGTGGCGCTTCGGAAAGAACCGAATTTCTAGTAAAATCTGGACGATGAAAGGCTATGCTTATAGGTTATTTGCTAGCTTCTACGCAGTCGGCATCCTGAAAGACTCCAAAATGTGAAAAGCTTGGTAAAAAGGAGTAAAAGAGAAAGAGAGAGAGAGAGAGAGAGAGAGAGAGAGAGAGAGAGAGAGAAAGCTATTTCTAGCGTATCATAACCGAGTCAACTAGAACGTCTATGTATTTCGTTTACCGGAAAAGCAAATTGGATTTTGGAAAAGAGAGAATATATCTATTCTAACGTCTATTTTTATCGCATTCGATGTCTTTCGCTAGACGATTATACGGGCATTTTTATCCTTTTTCCTTTTTTTTTTCTTCTTTTCTTTTCTTTTTCTTTGTTGAAAATATTAAGGATCATATTACTTATTACATATTAGTAACTATTAATATTAGTAATTATTAATATCAGTTTTATAGTTGTATCATATAGGTATGGCTATTGATTCAAGAATTTAATAGGATCGAAGAAGGAGGAAAAGAGGGAAAACAAAAGGTAAAATAGCATTTTTTTTTAAAGAAATATTTCGGGACGATCGTCGTCAAGATTTTCGAAAACTTTGAGTCCTTGAAGCTTTTATTCTCATTTCCGTCCGACTACACGAGAAGCTCCATTTACGGACACGAATGGTGAGGATACGTTATTGTCTCGAGTAAGCTGAGACAAAAAGGGAAAGAAAGAGAAAGAAAGAAAGAAAGAAAGAAAGAAAGAAAGAAAGAAAGAAAGAAAGAAAGAAAATCGCACAGGCCATCGAAGAAACGTTAGTACCGAACGAGCTGCTGCACCCTCTTTGAGAAACTCGTACGTGGCCAAGTAGCAAGCTTCCCTTTTAGAAACCATTACTATCGGGGCGACACTTTACACTAAAGGCTCCACTACGTATTGCCGGAAAAGCAACCTACTCCTCTGTAGATGCGACCAATCGAATTCGTTTCGTTTCGATGAAATGCTCGATTGAGAGCCGAGAACGACGGCTCTTAATAGATCCTTTTATATCTCCGGGAATCTCGCAAATTCGATTTCGATCTTTGCATTCATACAGAAGTGCACATTAAGAAAAGAAGCGTCAAAGTGAAAAAGCGTCGTACCTTTTCTATGCATGTGACACTGTTCTACGAACAGATATTATTTCTTCGTTCTTGTATTATTTCTCGCGCTCGAGAATTATTTTACCTTTCATTTTCTACTTTTTACATTTTCTTGTTTCCTCTTTCTTTACTCTTCAACATCGTATTATCGTTTATCTATCTCAAGTTAAGACGATCACAGTGAAATGAAAAATATATTAGTAATCATTATAATATTAATGTAGTGCGTCGATAGACGATATTAGTAATGCATTTACAATATCATATATATGCATTGAATATATAATATATAATCGTATAACGATATCATATAAATACATTGAATATATTACAATGCAATAATAAAAAGAATTGTTTGAATGAAAACCCGTATAATTAATTGGAAAAAACGAATCTATGCGTGAAAATTTTATACGTGATAATCATTATATCGGTGAATTACTTTCACGTCGGATTTTACATTTTATAAACGCGATATTTCATTTCTTTCTTTTTTTTAGGGGTATTTCGATTGCTATACGACGTACAACGATATGCCAAATACTATATTAGTTTAGTAAACGTGTTCTACTGTCAATTTATTGCGCGAACGTGCGAGAAACATAGATACATGCATTTCATCAGTAATCGGCGACTTTCTAAAGATACACACACACGCATTATTTCAAGCCATGCGCGCGTGAGAGTAGTTATTCGGTCACATAATCAATACTCCAAAGATTTTAATCAAAATAACGTTTCTATACGGCTCTGTGCTGTGTTAGAAAATCACTTCTCTTTTTATTGTACATAGAAACCATTCTTCTTTATTTCTAATGAATGGTACTCTCTTCGTTTCTTCTATGTATGTACATATCTACACATCTACACACACACGCACACGCGCGCACACTCACACACACACACACACATCGGTTTGTGGCAAATCTCATAACAATATACAAGGATGTATCGAAATACGTGACATATGTTCGATACGATCTTATTTCGAAAATACAATCGTTCTCGTATTATATCAAACATTTGCATAATTCTAGACGCTTTATCATTCATATCCCGACTCATTCAAATCTGCCTGATATTGTACCGAATTTGTTGGCAACCCCAACATATAATAATATATCTCGACGTTATCTATATCGTAAACAAACTGCTCTGACTGTCGTCACAAATAAAGATCTATTGGATTTAAATCTGGCTATTTTCAACGAGTCAGAATCTATATAAAGAATAAGATGTACATGATGCAAAA